>PNEQ01105563.1:0-54214 GCA_003012365.1 Medauroidea extradentata | reverse complement strand
GAGAGTGAGTGTGAGATTGAGAGTGTGGTTTGAGAGAGATACATCGCTAAAATGTTGCATGCCAACAATTGTATTCATAACACTGTAACTTGTATAATTTTACGGCAATTATTTCTATGGTTCAAATGCCGTCAGACGAATAATAAATGCTTATTATTGACATACCAACATTATTATTATACTTTAGTCAAATGGATCCACACGAATATTTCACATGATAACGCCGGACGAGTTAATATAACATTGAAATCTGGCAAACAATAAATTTTTCATTAATGTCACCATTTTATTTCAATTATTAATTAGCGTAAACGCATGTTGCTTGCAGTACCTTACATAAAAACGGCTAATAAAAGATGTCAGTTGTGCAGTTTCAAATTTTCGAATGATAAGATGAAACAAATACAGTATAACTATTGAAACATTACGGTTTAAAGTCATGATTAAGTGTTATTAAAATTGACATACGCTCTGAAATTTTAGTAATCCTCGAAAGAACTTGATTAAATACTACTATAGAACGTTCAGGATAAAGTGACCACTAAAAATTTAACCTTTGTAGAAAGTCGTTACTGAATGTAATTTAACATTAACTTAAGTTGCCTTACTGCTTGTATGGTTTACAGCGAAATTACGCAATATAGTTCCATGTATTTTCCTATTTAAATGCAACCATACTGAAACAAAAGCAACCGAAATCAACGTATTCGTATTTTATATAAGTAATAACTTTTTTTTATCAAACTGTGTAGCTTCCTACTGACTGCACAATTTATCTCATGCGCAAACATCAAGTGAAGTGTCCGAAGAGGTTAGACGTTTCCCATCGTTAGCCGTTATGCGCGGAAAAAATACGAATTGACCGAAAATAGAACTTTAGCAGGGCATTTTTGAGTGCTTTCTTTATCCTGTAGAGTATATCGGAGTTACGTTACGCAGGTGTGCGTGTGTGCGTATATACATGCGCCTTTTACCAATTACTTAAGTCCTCTGGTGCAAATATTCATTGATTACTGTAAATTCCTCAAATATGAAAAATAATACGTAATGCTAAACGAAGCACTTAATAGTATAGCAGTATTTATCCCGGCAGATATTTTACTCATATCCAGTAAAGAAAAAACTGTTACTTTTCATCGTGGGTAGAGATAACAAAGACAATTAAGAAAGAAAATTTACGCAGTCCTGCTAGAGACTTAAACCAATTTATAAGCAACTGAGGAACGTAAAAAAACCCGAAAGCAAACAAACGATTGCGCAATTAAGACAGCCGATACACTTACAGAATGGGTATGAATTCTACTGACAAACTTAGGAGTTATTCGTTATGCAAAATTGCGTAGAATATAACACATTCGACTTGCAGTAAAAATGACAGAACACGAGCTCCCGACAATTTGAAATTGTAAGGGTTTTTCACAATTGATTAACAAAATATTTTAATGTGTTTTCTTAGAGGTGAGGATCCATTAAGTCTTGTTTGTAATAGCTAATAATTGGTGTAGTTGTCGACTCAAACCCTACAACTACGTATGCATATCTTGTATTGATTGTTTATAATCAGTATGTTTCAAGCAACAAAAATGTTCAAGTTAGCATACCACTACTATCTTAACGTGTTAGACAAAAAGTATGGCCTGCGATAGTAGACAACACGTAGAGATTATTCGAACAACAAACGTAAGTGGGTTTCCGCCTCAACAACAGCTAGGTAATAAATAAATATCGTATGTGGATGATACCCGAAGGCCAGGATACGGCACCCTGAATGCAGATTTTGTATGTGAGAGCTCGTAGGCAATCTGCGTACCTCGAAAGATGACATGAAATGAGACCCTACGTTGGAAAAGTGTCGGAATGAGAGGGGTTGGGAAATGGGAGATCTCCGAGAAAACCCACCGGCAAGCGTCATCGTCCGCCACGATTTCCAAATGCGAAAATCCAGGGACCGGCCCCTCCAGGGATCGAACCCGGATCGCCGTGGTGGCAGGCGCGGGCCAAGCAGAGAGGTAATAAAAGACGGTGATGCACAGTTTGACTCAATGCCAGGAACTAGGAGGGGAATCGGCCATGACCTTTTGTTAAGGAGCCGTACCAGCATTCGCCTGAAGCGATTTCGGGAAACCATTGAACACAGAAATCGGGATGACCGGAGCCGGGGATCGAACCAGCATCCTCCTGAACGCGAGGCCATTGTGTTGCCACTACGCCACCTCGCTCGGCCCCAACAACTAAGACAAATTAAATGGTCGTAATTATATTTAAACTAACGAAATAAGTTCTAATAAGCTTCGGCGCACTCCTTCCACAACCATGGGTAACCCAACACTTATAACGTTAACTTCGCAGCTCTGAAGTAGCCGTTGAATGCTTTCCTTAAATTGTTTTCTTCTGGCTGTCTTGTTCTGCAGTTACTTTTAGTTAAAAGTAGTTTCCCTTTTAATTTAAGAGCGCCGTGGGGCTAGAAATATTGCATGTGTTCGACGCCCAGAAACAATGAAACGGTAAAGGCGTTATACAAACACGCACGTTAGACACAGCATAGCCTCTACGTACCAGACACTCAACTGGCGCGGTCTTCCCATAGTCGGCTCGTTTATATGAGACTTGCAGTGGTTCCCTTATCGCTATGAAGTAGTAACAAATCTAAATGATAAGTCTCTCTCGTACTTTAGAGGCACAGTCACGCCGCCACGAAATGAACGTTAGATAAACAGTAGCCGGGAAATCAGAAACTTTCATCCTCATATTTTTACTTTTATATTTGTACCAGATATTTTTTTCCTTATGAGACAAAATCTTGCTCTTAGGAAATATTTGTATCTCTCATAGTTTTTGCGTCGTAACTGTCAAAATTTGCATTTTACGGTTTTATGTAGGCTACGCCACTAAAACCAACTGACATACCAAACCGAAAAAATCCAGTGTGTTTAACAATGTTGTAGGATGCAATTTGACATATATAACAACAAAAAAATATATGTTTGCTTTTAAATAAAGATTCTGAATTTTGAAGTGAAAAATTAAAAATATAAAAATTATTTAAAGTACATTTTGTCTTTACATATGTAAAGTTGTAGCCTACAACATTGTTATATACTGTGCATTTTTTCCAGTTTGATATGTCAGTTGGTTTTAGTGGCATACATAAAACCGTATTATGCAAGATTTAACGTTCACGAGTCATTACGCAAAAAACTATAAGAGATAAAAATAATTTCCTAAGCTCAAGATTTAGTCAAGATGTATGTCAAAAGAAAAAAAATCTGGTACAAATACAATAAATAAAAAATGACGATGACATTTGCATTAGACCGCGCCCTTGCTTCCATGCTTCTACAGTTTTAATGGTAATGATCTTTTTAAAGCTTAAACGAGAGTAGATATCAAAAATAATTTTTGCGGTTTTGTTTACAATTATTTCTACCGTGATATATGACTTTATTTAAAGACAATAAATTACGTGGTTTTAACCTATAAGCCAACATTATTTTAGTTAATTAGAAAATTTGTTAACACAATAGTATTTACTGCTGTAAAAAAAATCAGCACCAACATGGAGAAGACAATTTTAAACAAAACTGCTAAACAGGTTTTTTGGTATCTGCTCTCGTTTAGACTAAAAAGTTACAATCGCGAAAAAAAGTAGAAACATGGAAACGTGGCTTTAAATGCTTTTCGTACTGAGATGAAATTAATTTATAAAAATAAATAATAATAACAATATTAAACCTTTCTACAATAGCAGGTATACGGAAGCTGTGCTCACAGTTTTGCCACTCGGGCAAACACTCACTGCCTGTAAGGTACTAATATTTTTATAATTCAATGCTTTGTTGACCCAAAATAGGTTTATACAACGTTCAATTTTAGTGAACGAGAAAATGCTTTAAAATTAATTAATTTTTAATTAAAAAGTAAAATAAACCTTTATACCTACAATCTAACTAAAAGCCAAACAAATACATCACGAACTGAATAGCATTTTACAACTGTTCATTGGGTGGGCGATCAGGATAAAACGTGACTACGAATGCCTATCTTAGAATATAAGGAGACAATGTACTATGTTTTAAAGCGTATTCACTGTTTTGTTAGTTTTTGTGCGGTTTTTGGTGTTCGCTTCAGTGGCTGCCCGTGTGGTCTTTGCTGTTCAGAACTGTTTGAGCATAACTTTGTAAAATCTTTACGTGGTTAAGCAATGTCTTTACTGTTCATTTGTTCTTGTCTTTTAGTGACCTTGTTAATAAAATACGAACGAAGTACGTGTATGTGTACACTTAATAATTCTAAAACACTTGTTGATTATTGTTAACATATTACCGGTTTAATTGTTTCCTCCTCGATTTGATAATAAACTTTGAAATAAATGTATGTTAGTCAGAACTTTTGTTTACTGGTATATTTTCATTACATTAACTCATTCAAAGAACATGCAGTAGTATAGTAGCGGAGCTAACTTTTTTTGGCATCTAGTTACTGCTAAGTAACCCCGCAGTTGTTCCGTGTAGTAACCGTCGGTGGTTTACACACGTCCAACTTACTAACAAATTAGTAAAACAAATGTTTTATATTCGACTTGGTAGCAAAAATATAAACCAAGGTCATGTTTGAATTTAGTAATTAAGTAATTAAAATTGTAGTGTGCTCCAATAAAAAACTCTGACGGTAATAGCGTGTTTAGAATTGGTAACATAAAATAGAAAGGCAGTGACTAATTAATTTGAAACTGTATGTAAGGTAATTAAGTAACATTAATGTATTTTAAAATGAAGTTTAAATAATTGGTATGTTATTTTTTATTACTTTCGTTACATTATGCAATTACGTCATGATACATATTATTCATGTAATCAGTGCTTCACATAATTTTATAATTTAAGGTATTCCTCATAACTTAATTATTCTTTTAAAAATTACCAATTTCGTTGTATACAAATGTTTGACTTAAAGTAACATTGCGGATATTTGATATATTAATACTCATTATTTAACAAATCTCGTTAGATAAAGTCATTAAGTATATTATCATTTCAATGTACGAAGTCAAACTACGTTAAAAATTTGATCGACACTGCCAGTTTGTACACGGCCTATTTGTTTGAAACTTAAATGTAATATAATAAGACACGTGTAAGAATGTTATCACGCAGTCGCTACACAGAAGGACAAGCGACACTGGAAAATAACACATCAGTGAATCGAAGGACTGGGTATGGAATATCCCGGATGAAACAAATGAAGGCCTCATTTCTCATTCACCTGGCGATGTCCGTTATGGCATTTATTTCGGTGACTAATGGCGGAGGGTTCCACGTCGCGATGAACTTAATTAATCACGTCACATATTTCACGTTCCTTCACCGCAGAGCGGCTTTATTAATGGTTGACGGTAGGGATGAGGCAGGCGTAGGTAGCGTCGCCTAGATTGCCGCTGTCAACTGCCGAGAGACATACATCCGCAATGATCGTGGTCTTACATCACCAGGGTCGCTCCATGGTAACTTGCACTACTAGACAAGATGCATAGCGCCAACAAGTATTAGACAGTCACGACGCTGAATGAGTGAGAAGGTTCTGGTCAGCGCTTAGGAGTGCGTGGTAGTAAAAAAAAAAAAAAAAAAAAAAAACCTCTGAAATCATCAATTGATTTCTACGCATTTTTTCGAAGTCAGTATGGATAAAATACTACTCAATGACTATTCTAGATAATGGTATTTCCTAACTTTATGAGTACATTTATCCAGAATTACTAATTCGTTACGGGCGATCTCTTGCGCCGCAGTTAAATGCACGAGGTTCCGGCGTCAGAGATTGAGCCTTAGAAGTTCGAAACACCGGAAACAATTTTGTTTAAAGCGTCGGCTATAACGGTTGTCTAGGATTGCTACTGTTTAATTTTCGCCAATTGGCTTCAATTAACCGACAGTTATTTATTAACGCTTTTAGCGTTGAATTATCTATCACGCCCTCTTAAAAGCTGTATTTGTGTGTTTGAGGCAGGAGCGGTAAGAGAGCCACTAACCGACGTATGTAAAGTATTATCGCCTCTCCCCGCAAGCCACTCAGCTGACGTGCAGTGCTTTACTACTATCCTTTTTCTTATGTGACTTCAATCGGTGACCACATAATTTTATTTGTTACCAGCATAGTTCAAAGTCTAACACTTGTTAGTATATTTGTGTTTTTAGAATTATGTCGATATTTTTTTCAGATACGGCTGTCTGGAAAAATATATTTTTGGCAACTTTCAGGGGCCCGAAAATGATGTTTCGAATAAACGTATTGAATTTTTAAAACTACAGCGACATAATTTGAAATGTGAAATCTTTTCGTAGATAAACAAATACAACGCGTGTTTAATAGTTTCACCAAAAAAAAAAAAAAAAACAATAGTCGTCACTCGCTGGAACACGTTTGAAACGCAGGTAGGGAGGCCCCTTAACAGGAGTGAGTACCAGTTTCAAGTTTCCACGTTTGACGCGCGGGAACATTGGAACTATAAGAGCCAGAGTATCTCGCTCGACGAGAAGAAAATCGTCTTTATTCGCAGTGCGCTAAACTGGCGTACTAGCTATTTCGTTGTAGTATTTTTCCTGTGGGATTTTAAGTGGTGAACATAACATTCAGTTTTTCAGTAGTATGAAGTAAAGACCAACGCATGCATCTAGTTTTGAACTTTACGAATCCAGGGGGTACTTTCGGAGTAACAACAGTCTTATAAAGTCGTATTTAGCTATTTAGAGAGGCCAAAAAATCATATTTCTTCCGGGCGCGCTGAGTTAGTGTCTTCGTAAATAAACATAAAAAGAACAACTTAAGCTGTTTTACCGGAAAAAGAATACGCGTGACACGGTACAACACCATCCATGCACACGGCGAGGACTCCTCTTAAATGTGTTCAAGTTGGAAAAATTGTAATTTTATATGTGTATGAAGCAGGTTTAGTTTTGAAAATGGTACATGGGAGTACACTTTCCTCTTACAAAAAATTTTAGCTCAACCAGTTTCCCCGCAATAGCACTTCAAAGTCAAAATTACCACGTTTTTAGTTCTTATATGCTGCAAAAACCAATCAACATATATGCATTTAAAAATTCACACTGTAACTACATGGCAAGTGCTACTGCTTGACATGATTTAAAATCCGGTACAAAACCTTTATGTACTAAAAAAAACTCTTTTATCGATTTTTTTAAATACGAAAATATTTTGTAATGGTTTAAAAAACTTGTCAAGCAGTAGTCTGTGACATGTAGTTACAGTGTGAACTTTTAAATTTATTTATGTCAAATGCGTTTTCCGGTTTATAAGAACTAAAAACGTGCAAATTTTGACTTTGAAGTGCCATTACGGGAAAAATTGGTTCAGCAAATTTTTTTTTTCGTAAGAGGGAAATGTACAACCATGTTATGTCTACAAAATGAAGACTATTTCAAACAAACATAAAATAATGATTTTTCTTTATTTGGACGCCGTTAAGAAAGCCTACTGGGTGAACTTGTTTTGCGCGTTCGATGCTTAGAAGTGCGGAACCGATCAAGGATAACATCACGCCTCACACTAGCCTCCAGGCGCAAGTCACCGAACTGCCGTGCAGTCATTTAACCGACAACTTGCCCCTTTGAAACATGTTGTGTTTAATGAGTGTAGTGAACTAGATATGGTCATTCACACGAGTAACCTACGCCACATGATTTTCGTAAGGTAACATCACTCATGCGCGTTTACCAGTATTCGAATAATCTTGTAACGGGCGAAGCGCTGTACACCTCTGGCGACCTCAGCAGGCGGTCCCCCTAAGGACGCTCACATGCGTTTAATATCAAGTGTTGTATTTATAGCAAATATTAGTTTTGCAGACAATACTTGTAGGTACAGTTTTCTCTAACGAAACAATTTCAGCTCGCATATTTTTCTCATAACAGTGCGGCAGAGTCAAAATTTGCATGTTACACTGCCGTGCAAATAGTGAAAACCAGCCGACTTACTTAAACCAAATAATTCAAAGTAAAAAAAAACATACCATGGACTACGTGACCTTATATTAGAAAAACTCGCAAAGAACAACTTTAGTATAAAGAAATTCAGAATTTGCAACATTTTCCCTGTATTTCGCAATTTTTTTCGTAAATTGAAAAAAATATTTTGTGGGTTTATAAATGTTATATTATATAGCCAATAGAGCATTACTTCACTGTGAATCAATTCATTTTAGTTAGTCAATTGGTTTTCAATATTTGCACGGCAGAGTAAAATGCAAATGTTGACATTGACGCAATTTTATTAGAAAATTATGAAAACTATAATGAATTCGCAAGAGAAAACTACTCATAAGTATCGTGTACAAAACTGACACTATTCCATGAAATTATAAAATTATGATTTTATACCAACTGAACATCCTTAATAGATAATGGACGCTAGCTTATTTTTACGTTCAAGGCACGGGAACGGGGTAGGTGATAAGTCTAATATAACACGTCCGTCAAGCACTTCATAGCTTATAGGCGCGAAGGACGAAACTAGCGTATAGTGTTTTCGTAGAAACCGTTTTTAAACGGTACTTCAAGCCATGGCCCTGTTATTTTATTTGTGGAAAGTATGTGGTAAGTCTAATGCAGGTATCTATGGTATGGTTTCCCGAATACGGTCGATATTTTCTCAGCCACAGCAACGTGACAAGTCAAATCGCAAAAGTACAGAAAAGAAAGTTGCAAACTAAGCAATTTTTTAAAAGTACAAAAACAGTTCGCTGGATCTTTTCTAATGTTTTTATTACGTATCCCATAGTATGTTATTTCACTGTGAATTATTTCAAATACGTAAAAAAATTGGTTTTCACTATTTACATGGAATCAGAACATGCACATTTCGACCTCGTCTCACCGTTATGAGAAAATTCACCAGCTGAAATTGTTTCGTAAGAGAAAACTGCACTCACAAGTATCGTCTACAAAACTAACACGACTTCATATAAATATAAAACTATAACTTTACCTCACTTGAACACACTTAAGGTGACCGTCAACCCCTGAACCCTGGCAAAAGCAAGAATAGTGATTTACATGTTAAATTTACTGGGCGGGGCTTAGTTCCTCTCAAACTGACATATATCGGCACTGAGTTTTATTTCTCTGCAGCCCATAATGCCGTTATATGGCCTCTTAGGCTGTTTTTACTGAAAACTATGAGCAAGTAAAGCACATAAAAAATCTCAAAAAACACGAACTCATAAGTTTTTTCTAGTATTTTTTTTAATTTTGTGGCAGTATATTTTTTTCTAAAAGGAGAACATTTTTATTATTCTTGTCTGAAATAGATATCATGAACACGACTGAACCTCGCCGAATATAATTGAACATTGCATTGAAAGAAACATATTGACATACCTACAATACTTCTGTTATCATACGGACAACGCAATAAAATCATATGGTTTAGTATTTCGTGTAGTTTTACCTCTACATTTTATTTACATATTTTGTAAACAAAATATTAGTACACGACGAAAAATCTTCAATTAGATGATGGTGTTTGAAACACTTGAGCAGGCCAAGTACTGCAGTCCATGTGAGCAGCATGGATTTTCCAAACTTAGTCTAAACTCATAACTCACCAAAATTTCATCACAGTTGGATGAATGACATAGAAACGCACGAGTTACAAACAACGAAACACATGGACGTTACTTTTATATGTCTATTTATAAAAATCCCCCCCCCCCCAAATTCTGTTTTACATTTAAATTCCTTTTTCAGTAACATTCGCGGGTGATTGCACAACTCACCAAAGTTTCACCCCAATTGAATGAACGGTATAGGAACGCATACGATATATTTTGTGCTACAATATACGTGCACTGCGGATTTCTAAGGGCACGTAATTTATGCGCCGGCAACACATCACGAGCGTACTAGCTTCGATTACCGGCGATACTGGTTACGGATTGTCTAATAGTGAAAGCTTGTATGTTTTCTCAGAGTACTGTTCTTCCTTCTTGTTCTTTATTGATTCACTATTACGGTGATTTTTCATCAGACACAATTATAATCCTTCAATTTCAGTTTCAGAGAGTATACGAAAACCTCGACCAGGTTACTCAATGGGCATGTTACTAGGTTAAGTTGTCGTGTATTGTACAGGCTGTCACCAGCTTGGATTAATTAACTTTTGCCTTTTGCTGTGATATTTATTTCAGAGACATTTGTGTACATTACCACATTGTTAAGTATAATGTATTACTGTTGACAAATGAAATGTAACACTTGAAATATTATTTCAAACATTTGACTTGCTAAATTGAATTTTGAAATAAGTCATCTCTTTAATTACCTCAATTCAAATAAATTAATGAATTCTGTTGATTTAAGATGTGTTACTTCAACAAAGCCATATTTTATGCCTTACCATAGCATAATGAGCAGAAATGTGTACCAACGAAAACCAAAGACTGAACCGACCTTGTCGGTTTGACCGGCAAGTTTTTACGTCGCCCGAGAATTTTGGACACTTCAAATTTCCAGCTACTAAAATATCGACATTATTTTACATCTGTATATTCTCCGCATCTAAGTTTTCAACATTTCACGTCAATAGAAACACTTACGTACCTTGTGTTCCAGCAATCCACTTGTATTAGTTCGGAACATTTTACGACGCAGTATGTAAACACGACTTTTCACCTCCATAGACATGATGTGAATTAAGCAGAGACGCAGGTGCAGAGAGTCCAACAAACTTTGCGCTGCACTAGCGCACTCAAGTGAACGGCGCCGTACATCAAGAAACTGTTCTTCGTGTTATGATAATTATTTTTCTTGTCAATATCTGAAATTTATAAATTGAGATATTATGTAATTAATTTTCTACGCACAGAGTTGTACAAAGTTTGTATTTAGTTTTCATTGTGTCTTTTCAGGCTTATTAGTGATAATTATTTTATTGTAATTTTTATGTGTTACTGTTTCTCCGCCATGTTGGGCGGACTATTTTCAGGGATTTAATAATCGCTCGCTGCTAGTATAAAGCTTCGTGGATTTCTCATATGTGCGTTCAGTCGGCTTCCAGTGAAATGTAAGTGTCAGTCTTATTATTCGTTATTGTAAATGTGGAATGGGTTGTTATGCTGCAGGACTTGTAATTGATTAATTTTCGGCGCCTGTTTAGTTATTTTTTCTTGAGTCGAAGTCCTGTAGCATAATGGCCCAAGTCCTAGTGTTTCGTTCGTGTTTTGCTGTTCGTGTTTTTTTCTCCTTTTTACTTAATAATTCAGGTTAACTTTCGCGTTCGGGTTTTTCAATGTTTAACTTCTGGTAACTTCTATATTTTCAGCTTTCAGAGAGAGAGGTAGAGAGAGGGGCAGACATTTAAATAGTTTTAGTTTTGTTCGTATTTGTTGATTAATAATTGCTGGCGTGTAATTTTCAAGGTTAGACCTTTGCAGAGAAAGTAAATTTATAACAGATCATTTATAATATTTAGATTGAGTAATTTTCATGCACTGTATGTGCCTGCTTTGAAATTGTGTTATGGTGATAGGTATTGTATGCATACTACCGAGGTATGGGACTCAGTAGATTTTGCTGCTGTATGTGTTTTGGAGCGGTGTCCCCGTGGTGTATGTGTGTTTTGGGGCGTGTGTCCCCCTGAAGTTTATCACCTATAACTATAGGGATTTTTTCAGACTTGTGGTCGTATTGTGTATTCGCTACTGAGGTATGGGACTCAGTTAGCATTGTTCTTTGTTATTGTTAAAGTTAGTTTCCAATAAGGATAGGACTAGCACATGTGTAATATTTGTCTTTGTCTTTCGCAACACCCTTTGCAGTACTCTAATTTAGGCCTTCACGGAGTCATTTTATTCAGATAGACAGATGAACTGATACTTCTGCACGCCTGTTTATAGTGATTCATTAAGTCAATGTTTAATGTTATGCCTGTACTTTCATATTTTTCTTTATGTTTACACTTTGTGACTTGTGTTGATGATTATTTGAGTTTGTAAAATGGTTAATGGTTATGTTGATGTTTTGTTATTTGATTTTGAGTTTTGAATAAATCCCTGTTGGGATTGAACCCGATTTTTGATCTTTAATTGAAGTTGTAGTTACAGTATATCTTTTCTTGATTGGAACATTGTGTTTTTGATTGCCGCTATTGATGTTTGATTGGTATTACTTTACTGAAGTGTTAGAAGTTACGAGTTTGATTTACTTTTGAGTGAGGATTACTTTTGCCTTAGCGCCCTTGCAAATCTGTAGGGATTCGCCACCCTACTTATCTTGTTTTTGTAATTTTGTCACCGTCACCCGTGGTTGAGGTTCTAGCCCCTAAGTAGGGGACGGTACAAGACCTTTCTCGCAAATTAAATCGTCCTAACCATTAGTTATATTTTCTTTGACCGAAATCTTTGTACTTGCAGATTTAGTAAGTTGCACGTGCTCGGAAAATGACTCAAACTATACAAAAAATCGATTTTCAAGTACAGAGGACACTGCATCATACGGAGACGTTGACGAAATGGGTCCGTAACGGTTAGTTTGAAAGGGAAGCCATGTTCACAGGTCGCCGAACTCGCACGAGAGGTGGATGAGTATTTATAATGGGAGGAGGGGTGAGGAGATGACTGAGGAGTGGTAGCAACATCACCGTCGGTGATCATCGGGGCGAGTCGCCTGTGGAACCATGCTTGGAGTCCTTGAAGCTGACCTATCTCTCTCTGTACCTTTCCTCAGAACCCTTCAGTCCTCTGTGGCTTTGTATTTCTCCGTGCTACAAACACAGGCGGTGCATTCCCCGTCCCTCACTCTCCAGCCACGCTCGTACGTACGTAGTTTCCCTGTACTCTGCCGAGGAGGAATATGAGCACGGGACATCGTGGTTCAAGGGTTGCAGAGGGGAGACAGGCTAGGGCGTGCATCGAGGCGCGAGTGTTGACCCAGTTACTCTGTCTGCGACCTCGCAACGTGACCGGGGCTTGAAAAACATCCCGTGACCCCTTCAAGCATGTCAAATTCGCCGACCAAACAAACACAAAAAAAACCTTGGTAACCCCAGTTCCACTTCGTTTCCGTGTCGCCCCCCTCCCATATAACCTGTTCTGCCAGAAAAACTCTGGTAAAATATACAGTATATAAACATAAATATCCGCACACGCATATACACGCACAGCTTGCGGCAGCGTGAGATATAGGCATCGATCGCGATATTTCACGTGCGATCGGATGTCCGCGAAATCGGCGCGATATTTGCGCACATGAAAAACATTCGCGGTGCCTCGTACCCAGCAAGGCTGATTAATGCGTATGAGTGAGAGTTGGCCGAACGATCAAATCCATCCCCACCCTCCAAAAAAAAAAAAGTAGAAAACCGATATTAACGCTGGAGTTTTCCAAAATTGCTATGAACTCGTGCACCTTTCATGTAATTTGACGTCCCTTGTGTGACAAATCACGGGGAAGGTAAGGGTCGAAAAATGACACTAGTCTTGTCATCCGTATCTGTTGGTATGTGAAATTAAAGATGAAAAAAGTATTGTAATACTTCAAAATGCTAAATTTTTCTTTTATTTAAATATCTTTTTTTTATATCAGGAAATTCTTGGCATTCAGAAGCGTACCCACTTCGAATCTGGCAGTCAGCAACTAAATTTCTGTTTACATTATATCGTAGAAATTTCATACACGAATTCATGTATTATTGCTGACATGCTTGACAACATATCATTTTAGACGAACCTTTGTTTGCGTTTTTAACCTTGTTGTGTTAATTAGGTGATGTGACACATCACTTCAGTCTAGCTGCAGGGGAGCCTCACTCCAAGACGATTACACTAACACGTAATGGCAACAACCCGAATCCCGGAATAAGAAGAAGTTATAAGCGGATTTTCGTGAAATTTAGATATACTATTGTGAATTTTGTTATCTTTAATTGTTGTCAGTACACGTTTTGTCGTGAGATGCGCCGATTTTGAGTTATTAATTTTTTCCGAATTTTCCCGGAACAGATTCCGGAAAATAGTGAAAACCGGAAGGTGGATTTTGGTGAATTTTTGATATGTTGTTTTATGAATTTTTCTGTGAATTTTGATTTATTAAAACTTTTTATTGCGGTTTGTTCATGTGTTTTTTTTTCATATCTTTCCTGGGGTCCTGTTTCTCCTTACTTGTCTCAGCATACCATCTATCGCAACGAAGAGCTTTATACATTATCCAGAGAAACTCTGTATACGTTGATGCATTTATGTATGGTATACGCAGTTTTGATTGAATTTGCTAGATTTACCTTGTTTTCAGTAAGTAAAATTGGCACGCATTTTGTGAAATAAGCTCATCATGAATGTTTGCCGTGGAAAAATTATTTAGCGTGGCCGTTATCACCTGTGAATGTCTAAGTGGGCTATTTATGTAGGAAATAGTCGTTATCCGGCACTAAGTTTATATGCATTTAACACTGACATCACAAATTTCCCTTCAATACTGAACGACCGTGTTTATAGCTATCTTTGACAGAGATATTATTTTTTTTTACGTGGATATTCAAGTTTCGTTAACAGCGAGATCATTAGAGACGGTTACACTACACTCTACAACGGGAATTATTGGAAGACGTTTCCAGGCCTCAGCTAATTATTTAACAACATTGTGGTGGTATTTGTGGCTTTAATGTTGTTTATAGCAGACTTGGAATTGGTGGTATGTTTAGTTTTGTTACAATTTTACCGTGTTCCTCAATAGACTTTTAATTGTTGAATTATTTGCTTTCAGTAATTTTCTATCTCGCCGTTTCTATGTAATACAAACATTTCTAAGAGACTAATCACAGTCAACAAACATGTTTCATTGCTCTGGAAAGATGTTCTTATTAATAACACTTGATGGGAAATTTCGTCGAGGATGGCCTGTACTGTTCATTTCATCTGTAGCTGCAATATAAATAAACGATCGAAGAACATAAACAATGCTATTTAGCGCACTTATGTACAAGTGAACCAACTAAATTCCTCCCCTTTTGCTGAGCGATGTGAGCTAACATTTGTCTAGGTACTGGACCGTTGGAACCATAAAGCCATGTACTATCGTAATGCGCACTATTTTGCACAGACCGTCCACGCCTTTCCTCGGCCCGTATGGCATTTCAGGTTAGCTTAGGTCAGTTTAAAATGCTAAACTGCTGTTTGCTGAATCGAAGGATGGTTTTATTCGGTTAGGAAAACACACTGAAAATTTTGTGTTTTTACAAGGAAAATCTTTGGAAACCCAGTTTCCTAAGAAATTCTTAGTAAAATTACAATGGTTGTCTTTGAAAAAAAAATACAACGTATTTATTTGTAAATTACAAGGGTTAGCCTTGTAGTTGTATTTTTAATAACAAAATATGAAATTTTAAATACACTAAACTTATCTATAAAATTACTTTTAAATACATACATTTAACATGAAATTGTTTTGAAAATAAAAAGAAATCGTGGATTTTGAAGCATGCAATCAATACGAAAATTCACTTTAAACCAGAAAAAATGCTTTAAAAAAGATGTGATGTTTGTATAATTATACAATTTCCTCGAATCTGTGGTTCTGGTAGACTACACATTTTTCGTAACTTTTTTACTAAGAAGATCCTTATAACTTTATAAACAAATAATTTTACATGGAATTTTTTGTACATTTACAAAAGTGTGTACAACTGCAAGGTAACTGCTTGTTAATTTTGCAAAAAAAAAAATATTGCAGTGCAGGGAATGTCTGTATGAATTTCTTTACAATATTACAAACTATACCTTTGTAACTTTACAACTAAAAGATTTTACAACGCAAATATAATCTGGTACTTTTACAAGCATTTTTAAAAGTACATAGATGATCTCTGTACATTTTACAAATTGTCTAATAGTGTACAATAACAATTAATCTGTGCCGTTGCAACATCTCGCGACTGCGGCGCGTTGAGTGTTGACGCATGCGCAGACTCCTGTACGGTCCGGACGTAACCGAATGAAGTGGCGAAAACAGCCGAAATGTTTATACTTATGCAGTACCTAGACAGGTGTAAGGACGATTCTACACGGGCGTTAGAAACGCGTCGTTTGAAACACCCATAGACGCAAATTGTTTTTGACAATTTTACACGAAAGCGTCCGAGACGCTAAATTCTGGCATTTTGTGTTCATTTCCAATATAAACCCCATTCAGGTGGGATGTGTTGCAGGCACGTTTCAACTGCTTATGAACGTCTTTGTAAACTGTTGAACGTTAGAGCTCTGGCGTCGCTAACGAATCCTTCCACGTAAGAAGCGCTGATGCAGTAGCTAACACCATCTTGAATAGCGTTCGAAGCGTCCGTCTAGCCACGCTGACGTCTTCTCCATTTATTATGTTGTGATCGTCACATCGGCGTTACCTTTATTTCAAAAGCACTGTTCCAAGCGCTGTTTATAGCACTCGTATAGAATCCCCCTAAGACTAGGGGGCTACCAGAACAGGAGTGTGGATTCAATACAGACCCAACATGTTCTTTATCTGCCACGAGCTCTTCAAAATCTTGCTGTTAAATTTTTTTAACAAAGGTGAACATTCCTGTGTGGTATTACCACGTATCGCACTTATTCTCAAGCTACCAATAACCATAATTTACTATTGGCTTCGAAAACGTGTTATTTCCGTTCAAATATAATTTTGTCCATACAGCCAATCAAATTTCCGTTTACAACGAGTCCAATATTTAAAAATCTATCTAGTGGGCCTGCTGCCTTACTGATTCTGAACTACAGGCTCAACACAGTAGCATACAAAGAAACTGCAGAGAGTATGATGATAAATAATGGGATGTCTTATTTGCTAGACGGAAAGAAGCTCACCATTACAAATACTCATCTTTAAACCAATTATCCAAGTATGTCGCCATCGATATTAGTGGCTAGAAAATGTATTAATATGTTTTAAGGGTGTACAAAGCAGGATATATTTCACTCGATTTGAAGTCAATGTTATTACTTCGAAGAAGATTAGAGACGAATGTTTCACAAATTAAGCAAGTATTTTGGACATACGCTATTGCAGCAAATGGTATGTCACAGAAAACCAGAAAATACACACAAACAGGCAAGTAAACAAACAATGGGACTTCGTTTGCAGCTGGCGAACATTAGGTTAAATTACACAATTCCATAAGAAACTAATCAGTTAGTTACAAGAAAAATGAACACAAACCCAGACACGAAAAAAAAAAAAACAGATTATTCCCCAAAATAATTCGTAAGTTAGGACAAAAATAATTACAACAAACATAAAATACAAACAAAAATGCTGGATGTAGACGAGACGGCAAAAACGAAGGGTTAATTTCCACCTACATTGAGGAAAGTAGGAGTATCAATAGGTAACTTCTTGCTTCTCATGAACTTGCTCACATTTACCTTTTCGCAAACCGTCGGTGTTTAAGTTGCACTGGCCTTGATGGGCGTTTTGTTATGTATACTAATACAAGCGTGTGTAGCAAAACGTAGTGTGCGGCTGGAAACTTGTGCTGTGTTCTCAGCGTCGTCAGTGGTAGCTCGTCAATCCTCGGGATAGTTATTTTATATTTCAGAAACTTTAATTGAAGTTACTTTGTATTAAATTACTTAAATGTTACTTTTACGTAAGCTCATTGTATATTTTTCGGAAGGTAGAGGATAACTTAATTTTTGGAAGATACCTTGAAGAAATCAAACGAATACACGTAACACAGTAACGGTTGTAATTATTTTTTTGTTGTAACTTACTGACGGAATTCTCAATCTGAGTTATTCATTTACTTTTTTTTTGTGCCAGGGTGCTTGTTTGTGTTCGCTTTTCTTGTAACTCACTGACTAATTTCTTGTGGAATTGTATATGTTTACTTATTTTTGTCAGCTGCAAACAAAGTCCTTATGCATGTATACTTGTCTGTTTGTGTGTATACACTGGCTTTCTGTGACACACCAGTTCCTGCAATGACGTATGTCCAAAATACTTTTTTATGATTTTAACTCGTCCCCACCGCAAGAATCGTTCAAAGATATCACGAATGTTTCAAACATTTGCTATATTCATGCAATACTGACAGCATTTTTATTAAAATTTTTGTATTTTTTCTACGTGCGGTATATTAAAAATATCGTTTTTCATTTGCGCATATAACAAAACAGAGTAATACAGTACGCAAGTGACTGGACTATATAATGAAGACTTTAGGCTAATTTAAAATTCTAACCTAAATTTTGTAGAAATTTGTTTACTCAGCTGTGAAAATTAACTCATTATTGAGAGGCCCTTACAGATATAATACGTTTAATAATTTACTTACAGTTGCTGATTGACTTCCTTAAATGCGTGTTTTGTTCCATATTTTGATTTGCTATGAATACATGACTCTGAAATGACGGTTACCTACATCAAAGAGGGACATTTAACGATATTGGTAACAGTCACACAGAAGTGTTTAAATTAACAATAGACAATAAGGTATAACATTTTCTTGGCTTGTGGGTGTGAGCCGCGTCTGAAGACGACAATCTTCAGACGCGGCTCACACCCACAAGCCAAGAAAATGCAGACAACGGCCGCGAAAGCCTGTGATCTATTTTAATAAGGTATACATTCGCTTAACGGGAAAAAAGTAAGTTGGCCGTACATTACGTTTAAAAGTCTACACAGATGCAATGAGAATAACAATTTAGGTTCAAAAAAATAATTTTTTGGTTTGAGTCATGTCTTCGTAGAACGAATATTTGTATTTTATTAAGAATACCAATTTTGCTAAACAATGCAACCATACGTAACATATTATTTACAAAGGTCTGATTTTGTTAATTCTGAGGTTGTACGTTAGGTGTTCATGAATGGCCGTCCTCTGAGAACTTCCTATATATCAAGTGGGCAACTTCATCAAAGAACACAACACCATTATAATTGGTTGCTTTTGAGTTTAACAGATTCCTGTTGAATCTTTGGTACATTGCTGGATGACAGCGGGCTATATTTTATACACTTTTTTCCCCCGAATAATGTGTACTACATGAAATTAATGAGATACTGTAATGAGTTTTTAAGTAAAAATTCTCTCGATCATTCAGTTCCTTTCGTGTTGACATCGCTCCCAAATTTATTTATACTTGACATCGATTGTCCACATCATACGAATCGTAGAACATTTGATGACAACGCGGCTCATGCTGTGAGCTGGTTGTCTTCATATATATCTAATTTTTACTTTCCCCCACAGTCACCTACATCAGAAACATCACAAATTATTCGACTAGCTAGGTTGGTGTTTATAATATTTTCACTGTAGCATACGCCTATTACGACCACAAGTTGAATAACGGTCTTAGTATTTCTTGGATTCCGTTGAAACGTTCTAATTTAACTTCATTATTTTTTTTATAATAATAAATTCTTAAATGCTTATGAAGTGGACAAAAACAACAGAAAATACAGTTTTTAACTGTCGTAACACTACGTTTTAGAGATAACGTTACGTACATTATAGTTAAGTTATAAACGTCTACAACCACAAGGAAACCATGGCGTTTGATTTGTTATCACCTTGCTGTGAAGCTGAATCTTTGAAGTCATACTGGATAGCTCTTTGAAAATTAAATTTTTTTGCTTTTAAGAAAGACTTGAAAAGCGTTGCCTAGCAGAAGGTTAGGAAAACAACTACTAGACTCTTTAAACGCGATATTTGTAATTGTTAGAAAACTTTTTCGTAATTTTGTGGTAGTGTATGATGGATGGGTAATTTTGTTGTAATATTACATAAATCAAGAAGTTGAAATTTTGCTTTTGTATCTGGGAAAGATTTTGGACCGTCTGCCTGTTGAATGTAATTATTACTTGACAAGTTGCAACAACAAATAATTGATTTCTTATACATTCAACGTGATATCCATTAGCTAGTTTAACATTTTTTTATTATTTGTAAATTATGGAGTACCCTTTCGAGACTTAAATAAACGCAGTAAAATAGTGGCAGGCTAGTTATGGGGGAAGTTTATGACCGGCACTCAAAAGTCATAGTTTCGATTCTTGTACTTTATCGGTATGGGTTTTGCCAAGTGGATATTATAAAACTTTTTCATCTTACCATCATACGTCCCCAACAAATAGTCAGTTACTTAATGAACATTGGATTATTTTGAATATGTAGATACCAGTAAATACAGGCAATATCTCCAAGGAGCAATGCATACTTACAGATGGAAACAAATAAAATGAAGACTGTAGCTTTCCTGTTCCGTCTTCACTTATCTTCTCGGGGATACCATACTGTCGGAAATGAACCACGTCAATAAACCTGCGAGATGCTGTGTAGTCATCGAGGGGAGCGGATCGACGCTGAAACTGTAGGCCTATATGGAATTTATTGAGAATCCATAACGCGCGCTACTTGGCCGCTGATATAAGCTGCTGCGCGGGTTGAGCGGTTCATAAAGGCGTCATTTCATCCAGTCAGCATCACAGAGGATCGTGGAATGGCAGTGACGCTGGGGGTCGCGTGTGTAGAGGGTGTTAGGAGAGGGAGTCGTTCAAATCGAAACTCCAACCGCGCGTGAAAACTCCCCCGGAATATTAATCTACAAAAAAATCCTGCCGAAGATACCAATATTGCGCACCATTTTTTTTAGGCATGCTTCACTTAACCCCCGTCCCCTCTTTTTCGCAGCACAGACAGTAAAAGGTTATGTTTGTGGCGAGTTTTATGTAGCTATTGCTTTTACGTGGTACTTCATTATATACGTTTTATATCAAAACATATTTAGTAGATTTTATTGAGGCTGTTGAAAGAACATCGTATCTCACAATTCGCATAACACGTGGCATTTCACTATTGGCTAGTCTGCTATGTCTTTGCTAAACAAGTTCTTGCTAAAACTCGCATATGGAACACCAAACCTTCAGTTATAATTATACGACGTCTCAGTCGACTCTCTAGAACTTCATACATCTTAAGAACTAAATATATAAAATTGAATCGAAATGTTTTGAAAGCTTCATACTTGAAATCATTCATGATAAAAGTTAGTCTTACAACTTCCACTTTACCGAACAAATGTTTATCAGCCATTACAACCAAGTCCTATTTGCCTAAGACTGGCAATTAATGTCAACTCTGTACATTGTTCGACAACATTGTCGAGTGATCAACGTACAACATTCTATATTTCTGTTGACGTTATCAAATTTGTGAAAACTTCGACACTTCCATTAAATTTTCATCCAGTGGGCGTGATTTTCTTCGAGCTCGAAATATTATGAATTTTCGCTTCGGCCAGATTTTGGCAGTTTTCTTCCTTGAACGGTAGTAGTAAACAAGGGTTCCTGGAGACCTATTTTTCCAGGAAAGCTAAGTTTATAGGAAACCTCTTTTTTCAGGAAACATTTTTTTTTTGTTGAGAAATTCGTTTTTCCACGAACCTACAGGTCATTACACTTTCGTCCTTGGATAAAAGTTGTCTAAATATGGTTTTTTGAGGCTAAAGTAGACTTTAAACTCATAACTGTAGAGTTATATGTGCACTAAAATTCGTTAACGGCGTCTTTGGGGCAATTTACTTGTTTAAAAGTACTTGCGTACTTTACGATTCATCATTAGTTTGTTTAACGTTAGTATTGCTTATTTATCTCACCTGTATGTTATTACTTTTGTGTTTTGAGTATGATATTGACTCTATACATATTTGTTAACTATGTTACACTGCTAAAAATTTCCGTGAATTTCCGGATAATTTTACAGAAATGCCTGTTTAATTAACGGAAACATTATTTTGTAACATTGTTATACACAGTTACGATTCATTAATTAAACATATGTAAAACTGTGAGAATTAACTAAAAAAAATAACCGTACGCATTATTGTGCCTGCATCATAATAAAGTCTCATAAATATGTGAGTTTCCATAAGTGGAGCTAATTGCCTTCCGTATATTAACGGACACTTCTGGAGAATTTTTACCAGCACTTCTCAGTAAAACAACGAAATTTTTTTTAAACAGTGCCACCTTATGTTTGTTAGAGTTTTTAGCAACTGTTGTGTAGTACTCCTTAGTAACATACCAAAAATTCCACTGGCATTCGGTACCACTTAAAATACTCCCATGTACACCTTTATAAATTTTAACGGAAATGTATCGTTAATAAACGGAAATAATGTCCGTAAAAGTAAAATAAGGAAATGTTTATAGTAAATATACACTATGGAATCATACGCAATATGTCCGTATGTCTGCGGACAGTTGCACGAAAATAATCGTAAATTTATGGGTTAGAGAGCTGTAAATATTACGGATATAGTATTATAATAACATCAACAGTAAATCTGCACATCTGTAGAAATGCAGTTGTATCATTATAGACCTGTAAGTATGACTTTGTTCCGTGTGTTGAAACTGTTTTACGGAAACGTCTGTTTGGAACTAGGAAATAAGTTTCCGTGAATTCACGGAGGTATCCGGAGAAATTTTTACAGGGAGTTCCGTAAACCGACGGAGAAAATTTTTCAAAATGTAATAAACTACCTTATGCATTTTTCTGTATTTTCATTATTGTTTTATGTAACTTGTCAAGATCTACATAAATGAGTCTCTCAAATTAGTATTTATGCATCAAGAGCAAAGAACAGAATAATATATTACAACTAGTTTGGAACTATTTCAAATTTAGGATTCCCAGTGTTGCCTCGCATTTTAACTCCGTTTATACTTCATGCAAAATGGACGTAGGCGCAACTAATTGCAACAGGCAGGAAATACAACAATTTCACCCATGTAGGGAATCACGTAACTAGCCACTACCGCGTGGTGTAACATGGTCCACGCCAGACTTCCGCTATGAGACCATAATGAGAATATTCGGAAGGAAGCTCACGCAAGCTGCGGAGTAACGTGTTTGTGTGTACGAAAATAAAACAGAATTCTTTGTCACTATAAGTTTTTAAAACAACTCACAGAAAAATTCGTAACAACACTGTAGGTACCAAAGTTCTTGATTTGAAGTTTTTATTTGAGTTCATTTGGTTGAGTTTATTAGAATGCAATGAAAATATTTTCAGCTACACAAAATGATAAACTGAAGAATCTATCTAAAGGAAAAGTAGTTGCAAGCAGACACGCATACATTCGTTACCTCAAGATTCAAGGTTCAGATCCCAAGCTAACAATTGATTAAATTTTTACGGGTTTGCTTAGGAAGTTTTTTTTTTTTAAATGAAAGGTACCCCATATTTACCTGTTGACATGCAGCACAGGCTGGTTAGAATTATATTAAAAAGAAGACCTCTTCATATCACTGAAGGCAAAATTAGCATATGTTTATTTCTTTGAAAGATGTCTGCAATGGGGGTTAAAGATATAATTAATAATTTGGGACATATGGCGTTGCAGTACTACGTCGTCTCAGAAAACTAAAAGTAATACAAGAAAACCATAAAAGAAACAAGCCAACTTCAGCTCGCTTCTTTTATAGTTTTCTTGTATCATTTTGCTTTATTTTCGGGACGCAATAATGCTACAATGGCGTATGTGCAACAGTATGTCATTTCATCCAGAATATGCTACTGATTATCCTTGGAGCAGTTTCAGTAGTGGCATAATTATCACAGAGTTTGACTGCACATTTTAGTCAAAGATGATCTTTGAAATAACTGTGCAGCGGGAGTGCATGACTGGATTTAGTTGCTTAGACATTCTCCATTGTGAAATAAATGAAAGAAAACTAAAAATAATAGAGAAACATAAAAAACAGAGTATTCTTTTGTCAACATGATACATACACAAAATAAATTCCAAAAAATGGTATCGGGTGAAATAAAACAAGGAATAAACAGATAATAAACGAAATTAATGAAAATCGGAAATAAAATAAGAAACCCAAGTTAACATGCGACACAACGATGAGACGAAACAAAAACACAGTAGATATCAGTCACGAACAGAAAAACAACAAACAACACAAAGAAGAGACAAAAAAAAAACAATAGATATCAGACACGAACAAAAAGCAACAAACGACACAACGATGAGACGAAACAAAACACAGATTCCAGTTCCCGAAACGTCGTTATACTGTCTGTTTTGAAAACTACTATGTTTTGTTTCGTCTCGTCGTTGGTTTGTTTGTTGTTTTTTATGTACGTGTCTGATATCTACTGTGTTTTAGTTTCGTCTCACCATTGTGTCGCATGTTAACTTGGGTTTATTATTTTATTTTTTATTTTTATTAATGTAGGGGACCGTTTGGAGCAACGATAGAGCATAGACTTGTCAATCACGCGGTCGTGCGGGTTTGTGGTGTCCGTCGCGCTCGGCACTGCATTCGTGGGGGTAGCTAGGTCACCCTAACTACAGTGAAGAACAAAGCGTGTTCGATTCACACCCATTTAATACATCTCACAAGAAAAGAGCCCTATCGTGAGTGCCGCCTATCCCGAACACGTCATGACACACTCGTTGCTGGTTACCAACTGTCCCGCCTCCAGGTCCGAAGGCACGAAGGGGTGGGGGGCAAGGCGGGAGAAACGCTAGGCAAGGGAGCTGACCACAAACACAAGCTACTGTTGCCGAGCGCCGACAACCAGCAGATATATACTCAGGGACTCATAGACGTACATATGCTTGGTTCAACATAGCTAACCCTTACATTAATTTAATTTATTATCTGTTTGTTCCTTGTTTTATTTGACCCGAATCCATCTTTTTTGGGATTTAAGTTGTGTATGTATCCTGATGACTAACGCATACTCTGCTTATTTATGTTTCTCTATTATCTTTAGTTTTCTTTGACAGTCATTTATTTCGTAATGGAGTATGTCCAAGCAACTACATACAGTCAGTCAAAGATGTTATAAATAATTTGCTCAAGGGCATATTTGCTGTCCAGTTTCCTGGGTGATAAACTTGCTCTCATAGTTTAAAACATCGTAAGTATTATATGCTACACATCTGATTTATTCTTCAACAAGGAGGACGCCCACAAATTATACCTAAAACAGAGACACTACAAATGACCGAATCCTTAGCTCTTGTGATTGGCTTGAATAACATTAAAAACTATTCATGAATTCACCGTACAGTATGATTTTTTAATACATTTATAACTTTTTGGATACTAATTTCGTTGTCAAAAAATGTGTGCAACACTACACTCTAAATTATAATCAGTGAAACGTTAATCACTAAAATTCCACTTAACAATCGGTTCCTGACTGATAAACCTGTATATTTCACTGAATATCAGTTAACAGGAAGATGTAATTAACTGAGAATTAAGTGAAATCATTTTTAAATCAGTAGCATTTAGTCACTGAAACAAAACGGACGGTTTTACTAGCTTCAGTTGCTCGTTTTTACCCAAACGACTGGAATTTCACTGAAGTGGTACATTTCTCACTGATTCAAGTTTACGAATGCATGAAGAAGTGTTAAAAATTAACACATTTTTCGTATAATAGACTGTTCTGTCCGTGCATATTTCCCAAATTGTAAATTTCGTCAAAAGTTTGGATTTTTACAAGTCTACTTACTTCGAAGTAAGAGTTTTTTTTGTTGTATTACAACGAATTAAAAAATAATAAATAAGTATTTTCCTAACTGTTCTCAAGAATGTTTTTTTATTCCAAAGATTAGTAACAAAATTTTAAACGTTTATTGTCTACAGATAATTGACCACAACAAATCTATCAGTGATATTTGATTTACTATGGAAATGAAATGTTTTCTTTATTTTCGTGCAATGGATTTATATTGTTGCGTATTGCCGTAGGTCAAGACTACGTACCAAACAAACCGGTTAATTATGCACGATAAGGCATTTTCTCGTCTGAAGGAAGTCTCATACTATAACTTTCCATTCTGCGCAGGACTCATCCCTCCTTCCCCTCCCTTACAGTGGAAGGTATAGTTTAAGTTACTTTAGGTAGATTTCAAATGTCGAAAAATGTGCCCTGATGGGAAGTACGGTTAGGCTAGCTTATTATTAGATACCTTGATCTTCTTTAGAACAAGATTACTTATGGCTACGTACTGAAAATATATATTATCTGCAACTTAGCAAACCACGAAGTTAGCCAGAGATAGCGGACTGTAGATTTTTTTTTTAGTTTTGAGTTACGGGAACGGAGAAGGCATTAAGTCGAATATAACTCATCCGTCAAACATCTCATCGTCTCTAGGCTTCTAAACTAGCGTGCAGTGTTTTCGTTGAAAGTGTTTTTTCAACCTGACTTCAAGACTCTCTTATTGTCTTTGTGAAAATATATGTGGTAAAGTCTAATGTAGATTTCAATGGTTTGTTTTACGATTACGGTTGATACTATCTCAGCTACACCAACGTGAAAAAGTAATTTTAAGCCATTTTGAAGAGCTTGGTAGTCATGTTTTTAATTAGCGTACGGCACTTTTAAAACCGTAGGGAGACAGTTTGAAGTATTCTTTTCGTAGATAAACACTTTGGAAAAATATTTAATTGTTATACAAAAAAAAAGTACTTTCCGTACCACGCTATACCACGGTTCAGGCACCTGCACCACTAAATCTTAAGAAACGAGCGAACGAAATTAAGTTGCGTACTTGCTTTGGAATGTGGTGATGCAGTATTTATTACATATAGACAAATAATAATGTGGTAAAGTATATATGTCAATTTAGAATGTTTTACCACAATCAGTTTTTTCTCTATTAGCATTGACAAAACAACGGATTCTCCAGATGAAATCCTCGGAACTTATTGAATCGGCGAAACTCCGCTGATTATAATTTAGAATGTTTGACTGATAGTATGAGCCTTCCTCTAGGCGCTAGTCACAAAGGCATGATGCAAGGCCGTACATATCATGTCACTGTCGTACTTAGCTCTCCCTTGCTTCATTATCTCTGACGGTCAGTACAGTCCCAGGTAGGTAGAGTCTTATATTATTCAACACTACAGCGTCCCTCTGTAAGTTCTCGCGGTACTCGTCACTTAGTGGTTAGCCATCTAGAACTGCGGTCACCCGCGAAGGTGGATGTGGATTATATCCTCTTGTGGAGTTAGCCTTTATTGTCCATACACGCACACAAACGTCCTTTCGCCCTTTAAGAGTATGCAAGTGCGATATATTCATACTTTTATATTTCTATAAATTGAGTTGATTTTATAGACGATACTTTTGAGTACATACCAATAAGGTCTCATAGTTTTCTCATACCAGCGAGTTAAATTCAAAATTTGCATGTTACGCTGCCATGAAAGTAGTAAAAACCAATTGACATACTTAAGTGAAATAATTTTTTTTTTGTAAATTGACATGCCATGGGCTATGAAACAAAGTATTAAAAGACTTCTTGTGAACTTTTTTGGTATTTTAAATAATTTCTGAATTTGCAACGTCTATCCTCTACTTTTGCGATTTTTTTAAATTCAAAATATTACGTTGTGAGTTTCTAAATGTTTTATTAAGTAGCTTATGGAATGTTAATTATAAGTGAATTATTTCATTCAAATAATAATATTGGTTTTCAGTATTTGCATGGCAGCGTAACATGTAAATTTTGAATTTGACGCACTGTTATGATAAAACTATGCGGACTAAAATTGTTTTGTAAGGGGAAGCTGTACTCACAGTACCGTATACAAAACTAACACTATTTCATAAAAAGTATAAAATTATGATTTTCACCGCACTAGAACACTCTAAAGCATAAGACCATCCAAAACATTGCTACTTATTCCATGTGTTAAAAAACTGTAAATGCGTTTAAAATGTTATTTTTTTTACTTGTTCTTCATTAAACGTATAAACACTGTTTGAAAAGTCGGTTGCACAGCAGAGAAATGACGATAAAGGTGAGCAGTAATGCGCACTTGATGTACCTTCATCGTTCTTCGTGAAACTGAGGGAATATGAGCCATTTGCTATTTTACTTACGGAAATCATGTAGGTAAGCTCACTACATGCATGCAGACACGTTTAATAAATGGTTGGTATAGTCCGAGATACAGTTGTAGGAAAGCTCTGTTTAAGTTGGAGGGATTCGAAATAGTATTTTTATCTTGCGAGGTTTCTTAAGAGTTTTAAGTTTCTGTACTTGTACAAAAGCACATGAGAAACGTAATATTTACGATAAAAATCACTATTTCAAACACAGTGAAAAAGTAGTTCAAGTGGTTAGATATGTTACTCCATAATTTTACTGTCACATTCACAAATCTTTTTGGTCATGCGATAACATTTTTTACTTCCGCTTGGACAGAGGTAAATTACATAACAAGCTACCGCATTGGCTATGCGTGCTTTACTTCCGTTCCCATTCCGAAACCAACGGAACTGTTTTCCATTACGCACCCATTACTTCAGAATTTTTATAGGTTATGTGCGTCAACGATATACAGTCTTTTTTTGCTATTACTTTTAAGCTATGTGCATAAATGCTTGTAATTTACTTAACTCATTTGTTGGCCGTATCGTTTGTTAAGTAAGATTTTTTATTTTTTAATATGATTTAGAATTTTTTATTTTGTTTTGTAAGTCTATCCAAACCGTCAAGTACGGCGTTTATTACATAACTACAGTTTTTCCGAAATTAATTTTCACTCATTTAAAAAAAAACTGACAGTTTGAGTGTCAACAAATGCCACTATCCAACAATTTCCACATTAACATTAAAATGAAGCCAAAAGGAAGGTTTTCAAGTGCGCCTCATAAATATTAATAAACTGCTGAATGACAGCCTGTTGCGACTACATAAAAAAAAAAAACAGAATTTCCAATTGGGGTTTTATTCTCTGTTAATTTTATTTGTCACGGAACTGTAATTATTTATTCAGTTCGTCACGTAATCCGAACACGCGTGTTACTGAAGTGTGTTTAACGTTTGTAATAATATTTTAGTGTGCGTTACATTGACATATGTTATATTTAATTAATTTTGCAATTAAAATAAATGCCGATTTTATTTCGCCAACGAAGTATAAAGATAACTGAACTAAATATCAATTTAAATGCAATAGGCTAAAGAATATTCGTTATCAATGTTAAAAAGAACATTTTAATAATACAAGTTTTTTAAAAAAAATTATACCATATTTACTTTAACGCTCTGGTCCACTTTATGCAGTTTTGCAGGCTGCAAGCCTACAATTTTACCTAAAACGTTCTTTTAATATTAGAATATGTTCACGATTTTATGTGATATGACGTAGATTATAAAACGATTGACAGCAAAAGTACGATATTTTGGGAACCCTTTTACGTAGCCTACTTGGTTTTTGTAACTTACAGATTTTATTTTTGTGAATCCTTCAATCATACACATCAAGTGAGTGAGCGATTTTGGTCAGCGCTTACCATCGAGGGGCTTACCGCTGGTGAGGGGTGATTTGCGGTGAGCATGGAGCAGTTTTGGAATGAAGGAGCAGGATAAACGCGAGATACCCCTAGAAAACGCGCCGACAAACGACATCGTCCGGCACTAGTCCCACCTGCGAAAATCCGGGGACCGACTCTGTCGGGAATATACACCAAGTAAATGGAAATATTTAATTATTGTTATATTTAATTAAAGAGAAAGTAATATGTTGCGCTATATCATGTGAAAAAATCAAAACAATAATTTAAGATATCGATGGACATTTCACATTAAGAGCAAGGAATTTAGAAGGCAGACACTGATACACGCATTAAATCCCGAATCTAAACGATGTACGAAGCATTGAGCTAGCCTTCAAAACCTTTTTATTACGTGACTTTAACGGCGGAATACATTCACCAATGTTAAATGTAGTGCCGCATTTGAGTTTCGCAATCTAAGAATTTAGTGACTGGATTTAGTTTTTCGGACATACTCCATTGCGATACAGATGACTATCAAAGAAAACATAAGATAATGAAAAAAAAAAAAAACGTAAATAAGCAGAATATACTTTAGTCAATAGGATACGTACACAACATAAAATTCCATAAATATTGTGTATGTATCCTATTGACTAAAGCATATTCTGCTTATTTATGTTTTTTTCAATTTGCTTTAGTTTTCTTTGACGGTCATATTTATCGTAATGGAGTATGTTACGGAAACTAAATCCAGTCATGCACATCCATTGTACAGTTATTTCAAAGATCAAAGAATTTAGTGCAGTTTAGCAATAAAAAATTTGTTGTTGAAAGGAACCTTTTATTATTGTCTATATTATTTGTGTTATTTTTTGTCTGTCTATGATCATCTTTGTTGCAGTGTTCTTTTATGTTGTCCTCGTTGTCCATGATCCATTACCGTCGTCTTTGTCGTGCATCTAGTTTGGTGTCTTAAAATAACATTACACACTATTGAAGTATGTTTTCATTTTATAGTAAATCAGGTTTTCGTGAAAAAATAAAATGTTCCTGTACATTGAAACGCGTTTAAATCACGTAGCATGTGGCCACATAAGTCTGCTGCAAAACGCTAACTTCGGGAATATTCTGAAAAGTAGCGCTCCATTATTGGAGTTGTGGGAGCCTATTAAACGTCGTTCGTCTTTTTGGTGATATCGCTCGTCCCGTCGTCTCGAGTGGGTGGGCATCTTCTTCGGAGTCCCGAATACTTGGCGAGAAGCAGCCCTGCGTCTCTTTGTCACCACTTTTGCGTTCGTTCTTCAGCGGTGCCGTGACTGAATTCTGGCTAGTTGGTTATTTTGTGATTCTGGAAGAGGTTGGCCTTCTCAATTAACTTAATTTTATTACAACACTTTGATCACTGAAGTAGAAACAAACGAACAACTTCCTATTAGGAACAAAACTTTGATATGTTACATCATCTTCGCAATTTTTAGCGACTTAGAAACATAGTACGTCGTATGTGACCTCTGTAGAACATTTTACGTGTTTAATAAAAATAGTAATACTTGTTTGTTCATTAATTAAGTATTTATAGTGTCAGTCTGACTGTCAGCCATGTATGACGGGATCTTCATAGATGTATGAAAACACACTAAACAATACTGCAAGTAAAAAGATACAAGTATAGCATGCAGATGATATAAAAACTTAGTAATTTTAATAGGAAAGCAATTTATAACTTACAATAATATAATTACAGATAATACTAAAAATAAATAAATATCGTATAAGGAGGATACCCGAGTTATCGTATCCCGAATGCAGATTTATTACTGGATGCCCTTAGACATCTGCATACCTCGAAGGATGGCATGTAATGAGGCCCTACAACCTAGGAGTGCCGGAATTGAGGGGAGTGGGGGGTAGACTGGAGATCCCCGAAAAAGAACCTTCCGGCCAGCGGCGTCGCTCGGCACGATTCCCAAATGCGAAAATCCTGGCTCCAACTCGCCGGGGATCGGTCTGACCACTTGGCCGCTGCAACATCACTAGTAATACAAATAACGTAGTATTTATTTATGTAATGAAGTACATATGGCCTTCCTAGTTAATACAGTAAAAATAATAAATACAATTTTAAACATGCAATAACATTTAAACGTAATAATTGTGATAGTGAAATAGCCATACGTCAAAGATAATGTGTTCCATGAAATTTAGATTTATTTTCAAATTGAGCAATTCTTTCAGTATTTTCTTATAGTTCGACAGTTATGTGTTCTACGATGAAATACAGAATAACACCCATCTTTTTGCGGTGGGGGTTAAAATTACTCTAGATACAGTTAATGAAATTGCCACACAAACTGATAATATTTTAAAGCTATCATCGAATGCCACAAAAGTTATGTGAGTGGAGTGAATGGTTCATAGATGATTGACCAACATTGCTGGACAGAAATTTTTGGGTAGGAATTGATATTTAAAACATGTTAAAATAAAACTTTTAATTTTTAGCTCTTCTGTTAAGGGGCCCGCCTCGTGGCACATGTGTTTGTGTGAGTGAGGTATGGCGCTAAGGGCGACGTTGTATGGGCCATATAACAGTTCGTCGCCTCTACGCTTAAGGCGCGCAGTCTTCGCGAAAAAACAAATTTCCTATGGGACTTTTAAGTAGTGACTCTATTGTTTTATTTACGAAATCACTTTACTAAAGTCCAATGCACTACCCTTAAGTGGTTTCACATGTATTCGGCTAGTATATTTTCCGCTATAGCAGACTGAAAACCCCGTTTTAAACCATTTTGACGTGCCCTAAAAGGGGATTTCTAAAACGTGTGTTGTCTTGAAAGTACTTAAGGGCAGTCGTCCGAAGTGTGTGTTCTTTTCGTAGAGAAACGGCGTGAACACACGTGTATTAGTTTCGGTGCAAAACTTTTTCTTCAAACACGCTGCAGTGTGATTTTATGGCAACGAGGCGGGCCCCTTAAGAGTGGCGCATGAACAGTGTTGTAGTGTGCTAGGAGAAAGTTTATGTTTAAGAAATGCTACTAAATGTGTGTTCGATAACTTTATCTATGAAAAGCTAACACATTTTTAAACTATGCTTCTCAAGTTTTTGTTTTCTAGATATCGTACTTAGAAACGTAGTTTCGGGGAACCTCAAAATGGCTTTCAGAATGCTGCCACATAAAAATACCCACCGGAATCGTAAATAAAAAATAGAGAAACACGCACTGTACTTTATACGCACTTTCGTAAATAAATTAGTAGGGTCATCACTTTAAGTCAACGGCCAAAATATTGCACGCCGTTTTCTCGCCCTGCGTATAAAGGCGATACGTTGTTGACGCAAATGCCAGTCTATTTCTTATCACCCTGCCTGTTTCGAACCACGAATGCGGCATCTACATAGCTCCTGTTGTATGGGGCATTTAAGAAGTAAATGTTTCAGACGCACTGAAGACAAAATACTACGTGTTAGTGCTGTGGCAATATCTTTTCGAAGAGTAGCGAAGATCCTATTGCTATAATTTCAGGACAGTGATAATAATTTTTAAAAGTTTAATTACATAGATATATTTTATTTAAGAGACAAACAACACAAAACTTTAATTTTTCTTTACGCGAAATGTGAGCGTGCGTTATGGTTTATGTACAGATTATGAATTAAATTAATCCAGCTCTTTTAGAATAAAAAAAATATTTCTGCCTGAAGAATGTGGATCTGGAGCGCAACGTTTAAAGCATTTACGAAGAATACGCAATTTTATGTGCATTTAATGAATATTTGTTAGTCATAAATTGCGTCTCTTTTGGTACACAGAGATTTCAAACAGAATATGTAATGGTTTCATGCTTGTAGGTTTCGCTTCATTAAATTAAACTGTAATTCAATCATAATTCTGTCATCCCGTTTACCTGGGTAAAACGCTTTCTAGTTATACACTGCATTCATTGCATTTATGTCTAGAATGTATGTATGTATGGAATTGTAAGTACAGGAAAAAATAGCGTAAGGTGTACCGAACAACGTCAAATGCTAATATGTGTTAAAAAATAAATACAATTCGTATCTTAAGTGGTAATACCATACCATGAGAAATGTAAGTTTGATACGATTTGGTACGTAAATATGAAATGTTACCTAGGTAGGCTAAATTATAAATAAATTACGCAACTTTGTATCAGTATGTTATTTCCAAATAGCATCGAATAAAACATTTGAAGCGGTGCAAGGTAATCAGTTACCGTAAACTGACGCTACTTTGCGCCTTACAGGTGAACGTTCGCACCAAATAGAATGTTGATTTTGAATTGGGTGTACAAATTGCAAACTTTGCCTAAGAAGGCAATTTGAAATATCAAACCACTTTGCTTTTTCTTCACCAAGCGTTCACTAAACGAATATTTTGAGTGGTGCTAAGTAGCCCCAGTTAAAACTTAAAATCGTGTAACACTAAAATTGTTTTATGGAGGACAAGGTAAGGGTTACACATTCCGCAAGTAAACCTGTTGACAAATAGATTTTCCTTCACTTAACCCTATGTGCATGCTCCATGCTTCTCTGCAAGATGTGAATATTCTTACACAATTATCTAATAAACGTAATTTTAAACATATAAAGTGTGACTAGAGAGTGCGAATTTCTCGTTATTATTGGGCGACAGACTAGAATCCACTGGAGTATGTGCTGACAGGAACACTCTACTTGACGTTATTGGTAGAGACGGGAACAATTCGCGGGTTCACTGACCTGGAGACTAGCCTCCAATAATATGTGTACTCACGTAAACAACAGCTGTTCGTTGGCTGGTCGCTGACACAGGAAAATGGGTCCTCAATCAGTAATTTTTATTACTGGCTCATCGACTTCAATGCGGTGTTAAATAAGTTAACGGCCAATTGTGAAAGTAGCACGAACTTACAGTTGATGGAATTATAGCTTGTACCTGAAAGAAAACACGAATTTTTCGGGCCTCTAGTTATAAGTAAGGAAAGGAATAATTCGCGAGTTCAATGACCGACGTGTTATAATCCACTTTTCTGTACATGCTCGAGCCCGACCATTCGTTCATTGTCTGTTGTTTCAGTGAGCAGCAGCTAATAGACAAATGGTCGAGGCTTGAGTGTAAATAGGATAATATGTTCTAACATGCATGACGTTGAAATCGCGGCATATTACTTTCCCTAGTTATGTAGAGCCAATTGATGAACAGAATTCTGCACAACCCTGCTTCAATGCCCTTTTTTACGTGTATATCTGCAGCTCTGCTTCATGGTTATTGGCAGAATGTATTTGAATAGAGACGTCACTCATGTGACTGTGCCAATCAGAACAAGTACAGTGCGTCACCACACATCTGTGATTTGCGGATAGAATCCCAAGACGCTGAGAGATAACAAACATCGAATCACTGAAAGTGATACAGAACTGTAGATGTGCACATGAGGCATTAAAACCAAGTGGAGCAGAATATTATTCATTAAATGTCACTGGCTATAGCTATTAGCTCTGGGACATTGTATCATTGTGTGCCCACATTTCAGGATCGAGGGTATTTTACAGTTGATATTATGTCTTTAGTTGAAAAAAATACTTCAGTCACACCACACAAACTGTCGGCCAATAGCAGAAATCAGATGAGCACACGGTAACTTGGGTTCAGTCTCAGCTGACAAATAATAAGTTAACATGAAATTAGCAGGACGCTAGGTATGTACACTAGATTGTTGTTATGTATAAAAATATTTTAAAAAGGTGGGCCTGAGGTTGACGCGTTGGTTACAACGCTCGCCTCATACAAAGAAGATCATGATTCGATACACGGTGGCAGAGCGGAGCAGGTCGTAGATTTTTCGTATGTGGTAGTTGATGGGGAGGCATAAATAATGCGTACGGATGCAGTATGGCAATGTACCACACCCATTTTTGAGTTGCAAGTCGGAAACGTATTCTTAAGAACATAGCGGGCCAGCAAAACAATTCAAGTGTAGGTGGGGTACCTTGTGTTTCACCTACAAATATGTAGCGTCACTATTACTTTAGGCCTACTATTCAGTAGTTGGCCGGCGGGATTTCTCGAGGTGCTACAGTTTTCCCCGCCAATCATATTTCGTCACTTCTCTACCGTAGGCCTCACTTAATGTCATTCTTTTTAGAATTAGGCAGACGCCTATGGACGCCAGGTCGGAAGAAGCCTACCCTACGGGTGCGATGCACTTCCTCGGGTACCCTACCCATATTATATTTAGCAGAACGGTAAAAATTTAACGTACATTTATTTAAGTAAATTTTGCTTCTTATGGTGTTTATGTTATTGAGCAATAATCACGCCAGGATGGTGCACCTGTCTTCCCTGGTGCTGGTTTCAGTTTTGATATTGAAGCCTGCTTTCAATGATTTCAATGTCTTCTCATCGAGCGAGGTGATTCAACGACAACACGCTGGACTCGCATTAAGTAATACATGTGTTTGATCCCCGGCTCTGGACATCTTGATTTCGGTTTTTCATGGTTTCCCGAAATAGTTTTGGGCGAATGCTGGGATGACTCCTTAACGAAGTCCGTGGCCGACTATTTCTAAGTTCCTGTCTTTGTGTAATGTTGTGTATAACCATTTCTAATGATCACGCTGTCGACGAGACGTAAAGCCCACTTACCTTATCTTCAGTGTCTTTTCGTCTATGAACTCCACCGATCTTTGAAAGGTTGTCATCCGAGTAGTCGTAAAATACACTTACCTTATATTCAGTATCTTCCGGTCTATGAGCTCTACCTCTCTTTTAGTGGTCGACTTCAAGTAATACAACGTACAAGGTATTTCTCGGTACACTCAATCCTTTATGAGGGCTGTGTACCGGGTGTAATTTTCCGCGTTTGGTGCTGCGCGGAGACAGTGAAGCGATAAGGTTCAGCTTTCCACACTCGACGGTAACAACGTGGCTTCTATTCGCTGCGCGCCAAACTATAGTGCAGTGTTTTCGTACTTGTCTTTTTCCTATGGGACTTAAAGTGGCGACCCTAGAATATTATTAGAAGAAAGTTTGTAGTAAAGACCAACGCATGCTTCTAACGTTGAGTTTTACGAATCCGGGTGATATTTTTCCAGTCTAAAAAAGCCGTTTTTAGCCATTTTGAAGGGCCCTAAAAACATGTTTCTAATAAGCATGTTACATTTAAGCATAGTTTGAACAGTGTGTTCTTTTCGTAGATAAACATCTTGTGAATAAGTTAAGGAGCTTCGCATAGAATAGAAAAGGCGCGGCACACTAAAACACAGTTCATGCGTCAGGTGCATAAGCCTCTTAAATGCATTAACAAATTTAATGTCTCTCGTTCTCAGATCTGGGGATTCAGGAGGGGCCTCATTAAGATTTTCCGCAGTGAGATAGGTTAACGAACGGTATTTCAATACGCTTCGTCACGTAACTGTGATTGTGATGACGTCATTGATCATTAATTTTAATCGATAGTTATCGTAGTTCGTCGTTACTCTTCGATAGGAGTAATTTTATAACATGTGTTCGAGATCAGTCTACTTGCTAAAGGAAATAAGTCACGTTGAAATAATTTTCCTGTCTTTATGTTTTTCTTTGTGCGTGTCCTGCCTAAAATTTTTTGAAACCATCAACGAAATGTGCTCAAACTCCGAACTAATTTAGTATTCAGCACCTACGTTGTCGGCGTATTTGAAAATGGTGGCTATAAAACACTTCGACGCATTATTTGGAACAATTTTCCGAATTCGTACCAAGTTTTATGATTTTTAAGTTCATCGTACAAGAATTGTATGTGGAAGGGTGTATTGGACGTCAAAAATTTCGGAAAATAACAAAAATACGGATAAATCAGTATTATAAGTCATATTTCAAGAATGATTTGTAGAGCGCTGCCTTTTCTAGAGACTTTGCTGAAAACGAAGACATGAAATATCATGTTAAATTATATTCTATGTGTATCTACGTCTGTCGAACATACCACTAATGACTTTTTAGTTTATGTTGGTTTGGTACACATTACATAGGTAGGGATCTGAAAAATTTACATTATTTTTGGTCAGCATACTAAAAACATTCTGTTATACGTTCGTATGACACTAATAATTGGCTGGCAATTTCGTTGTCTGCCTTGAAGGACGCTGAATGCTAATGTGAAATATTCAGTGGTAGAGTTAAATGGCATACTATAAAGGCTGGCAGCCACTAAAATTGTATCCCGGTCATCAGGTACATATAGGTAAATGAAGTGTTTTTTTTAAAACTGCTTGGTGACTATGAACAAATAAGTATGTACATTATAAAATACCCGAAAGCATAATATTGTATTGTGTTCGATGCATTCTTCTTAATGTAGAAAACATTCTTTTCTTCATGAAGTAGATCATGGATTTCATTCGAAAGCGATGTAATTAAAAATTAGTGTGTATTGAAAAATATAATTTAACGTGTAAATCCCTGAATTTTCTCGCGCCAAGGCTCAGAAGCAGGCAGCTCTCTCTTCTCGTGATGAGTTTTCCATTTATGAACAATAGCATTGTTTTCATTGAAATTATTCAAAAATCCTTACACGTAACCATTAGAATTTACTCGCCAAATTTATGTACGTATTGCCTAGTGACTCTAAAATAGCAAGCACATATTTATGATAAAAATATTAGTCTTATTATGCCTTAAAATTACGGCACACCTAGATACATGTTTTGGGGGTCATCCAAATGACTCTAAAACGGCTTCTTCTCACTTCTGTATATTGATTACCTGATTCCCAAAAGAGAAATACGAAAGTTTTCGCTTGATCTTTCGGCCATGTTAGTGTAGCACGTATCGCTTTCTTTTTTTATGGTCTCCGGCGGGCAAAATGCAGTATCGTGCGAGAATTTCTCTTAATATGTATGAGAATGAAAGGGTGGAAGGAAGGGATGGATGATCTTGTGCAAGACAGGAACATTCTATTTACTGGTTGGCATCAGCATGAATTATGTTGGGTCCGGGGCGGGGGCCAACAGGTGGCTGGTATTTGTCGGGACGGAGCCTGGAAGTCGATCCTGCGTCGTAGATCATGGCCGCCGAGGAGGCTCTCTGGTGACGTCAGCGGCAGGGGGCGGGCCGTGGAGGGGAGTCTACATTATATCCCTTGTCCTCCGACCCGGGGGGCAATATTTCTGCCCCGTCATTTCGTCCTGGCAGCGCGCCGTGTTTACCAGCAGGCTGACTGGCGAGCTGGGACCTGCTTGGACCAAGCACCTCACACTCTCCTTTTCCCTCACATCTACCACGAACACATTCTTGCCAACAAACTAAGACAAAATACTCCAAACAAAATGTTTACATTACCATATAACTAGAGTGATTTATGGCGCAAAAAGTCAACTGTTTCCTAGTGACGGTCTAGTATCTACTTGTTCGATGTTCTCGTTCCGTTATTGGTTTTCTTTTTCATTTTCACATTCAACCGGGCCAATGAGAATTCATGTATGCCAATTTTGTTCTTTGTAACCAACTGAACCGTCTCAAGTTATCGTCGTCCAATCTAAACGGCGGAGCATGCTAGAGCACTTTGAAAACAATTTACCGCTGGGTATTTTCGCTATATTTTACTCTGTCTATAGGTCGTTCGGGATAAAGTGAGCACTAAAAATTTTACCTTTGAAAAATATCTCTAGCTGTTTACTAGATGTTACATCTTATAACTAAGCATTAACTATAGTTAAGGAAAGGAGTATTTCGCGAGTTCAATGACCGTAGTGTTATAATCCACTGTCCCATGGATACTCAAGCCCCCGTATATTCGATTATTGTCTGCTGTTCCAATGAGTAGCAGCTAATTGATGAATTGTCAGGGCTTGAGTATACAAAAGACAATTGATTCTAACATACAGGTCATTGAACTCGCGAAATATTTCTTTCCCTAACTATAGTTCCCTCAATCTTTGTATGGTTGGTAACGAAGTTAAACAGTATAGTACTGTGTATTTTCCTGTTTAAATACAACAATACTGAAACAAAATTAACCGGAATCGACACAATTGTATTTCATATAATTAATAAACATTTTTTTTTAAAACCAAACTATGTAGGTTCCTGTCAACTGCAAAATTGATCTTACATGCACAAACATCAAGTGACGTTAGAAATTTCCGGTCTCTATCCGTTAGTCACGGAAGTATACGAATTTGCAGAAAATAGTACTTTAGCAGGTTTTTTTAGTCTAACATATTCCGAACAACCTATATAATACAGTTGGCACATTGTTTTAACGTTAGAAATTTTTTGGTACCTGTACCATTTGACCATATATAAAATGATTTGTTATATCACTGTACAAAGATTTTCGAAATATTACTTAAACTTAGTCAGCTCTTTTTATTAGCTAAGAAGTCCGTGCCTGCCAACTATCAAATTAAAGGGAAGCGCACATTTAGTATTATATGTATATGGTAAGACTGTTGTGGCCCAAAATAAGTACAACATAATAATACTGTTTTTCATAATGTGATTTATTACCAAGACATTATTAAACTTAAGCTGAGCAATGTGTTAGTAACACTGTCGTAGTTAAAGAAAATACATTTCTATGAATGAATATAGTTAGCCTATTACAAAAAATTTTCCTTTTGATTGTCTTCTAGACTTCAAAAGACCTTGCATTTAGATATTATTTTTTGGTTGTGTGAGTATAATTAACGGACAGATGAATCAATATTCTTGAACATAGAAACGTGTTCGCACTCCTTCGACAAAAGCCTCTACTGTCTACGTTTGAGAACTAATATTAGTCGCATATTAGAATAGGTTCATAACACGCAGTGTATAAGAGCTACTAAAGCTATTATAAAGTAATGATTAAGATGATTTGGGGCATAAATTCAGACGTAATTGTCAGTCTTCACGGAATGTTTTCTTCAGCTGACACTTTTCCAATCGCGGATGGGTGTATGGTGTAAATTACAAATTATTAGACTCTACTGCTTTCTGGAAATCAGTTAAGCTAAACTACATTTTGCGAGAAAAATTTATTTCCTTGGCAGTACATTTATTTTGTTTTGTATATCTTCTTGCTCCGGAACAAAACTTTCAAAATTTCGGCATCAGAAATGGCTACCTGGAAACAGACCGACATCTCTGTAGCAAGACTTTGCTTGAACAATCCAAAAGTATTTTAGATGTTTTTTTTTCTATATATCGGCTTAAATATTACGTGGCTTATATATAATGTGTTGTGACTAGAAAATGTCGCGGGTTCAATGACCAGCTAACTGGACTACATACTTCTGTATCTACTATGTTCTCAAGCACTTGTTTATTGGCTGCTGTTATGGACAGTGACCAGATGCACACCTGAAAAAAAATATTCATGATAGTTTACTATTGGTTCAGAGAACTCACTGACTAAATAAATACATGTCGACCCTATCGTAAAAGCAACTTACATGTACAGGCATTGCATATATAACTCTCAAGGGGATTCGCGAAATTTCCTGGTCGCAAATAATGTGCTTACCGATAATTTGTGTGCTACTTCCACTTAGGTCAGGAAAAATTCGAACATGAAATTTAAATTATTAGGTATAGTAGTGGATTGTACCAACTTTTCATTAATACTAAATTTTCATAAAGTTCATTCGTTTAAAGTAGAGAGAAAGTAAAATCGCGAGAAAATGCGTCTGTTTGCTAGGCTAGAACGTGCTGTGTAGAACACTGAAGGTTTTGCAGCAATATTGGCTGTCGTTTATTTGAGGAACTGTTTTTCACTTTAACATGCTATAAAAAAGAACGTGTGTGATCTGCCCAAATAGAACAGCAGGTATTTGTTACCAAAATTATGGTATACCCCGTAACATTTGTTAACGTATTACTTATTCACGTTACGCTTGGTAAAAACGAGCTTGTATATTTGACCCTTACGAAAGCTATCATAAAACGTTCATTGTGAACTACAACGAAAGTTAATAAATCTGATTTCATTCACGGTAAATGTATGCAAGGTTATAGAATTGAGAGTAAATTAAGTTTAGATTTTATTTTGCCTCTTTCTCGAGCGATCGTTGTTTGGGTAGAGAACATTTCGTGTATATTTTTAGTCAGTATAAGAATGTTAGCACTGAGGTTAGTTACGTCTGTTTGGCGGAATGAACAATTTAGAAAGTAGTTTTACTGTAGTGATACAGAGTGCATCAGTGGCAACAGCACTTCACATCGAAACATGTTATGTTTCTTTATTTTAAATTTGGTCCAAAGCATCCAAATTTGGCAATAAAGAAAGTCGCGGAATATCGTGACGTTTGCGAAACGGGAACGAATGCAAACCATTCGTCGATTTTGTGGCGCGTTCGAACGAAAACGCGCGTTGATTGGTTCTGAGTGACCGCATAAAGAATAGCTGCGAAATTTGGCATGGGCTAATGTTTCAGGTACGCTCCATTGAGTTAACAAACCTCTGGGCACTCCACACAAATCAGCTCACGCTCCGATGAGCCGCACATGATCGGCGGATCTGGCACAGCGGCCGTCATGGTGCGCGCGTTGTTCAGCAACGATGAGCAAATGGCGCATGAACGAGTGAGTCTCGGAATCTGTCGGAAAAGCGCGATAACTTCTGTGGCACACGTGCTGTAATCGCGTTACGCGAATCATCACACTTGCTGCTGATATTTCGGTTGGTTGGATGCGTGTTACAGAAACAACAATCGCGATTTCCAACATTGTTTTTGCTTCTTCCAAGGAAAACCTTCAGCTAAAGTAAATAGGAGTGGATCTATGACGGCAAGGAGGGGGGGGGGGAGACCGCCCCGTGCGTCGGGGTGGACGGGGCGGCGCTGGTGCCACCGGGAATTTTTACTTAGGAATGGAAATATAACTGAGTGTAAAAAAGATACAATATCTACCAATATTTAGACTTTCACTAGTTTCGTATTTTTGTATTTTTATTAATCTTGAACACCATACAGTGTTATAAATACAGTATTTATGATTAGAATGCACACTTAATACTGCTAATGGTAGCTAGTAAGTATAAGTTTTATGTATTTCCACTACAATTTTATACTGTTATTTACTCAAGCGCAAAACAACGTATAAAAGATACGTTTATTGCTGTTGGGTTGACTGGACTGATGGAAAAAGTGATAGGGAAGGAGGGGGGCAAGAGCAATTCTTACCCCGGGCAAAGTAAGCCTAGATCCGTCCCTGAAAGTGAAGTTGCTTTTTTAGTTTCCTTTCCGAATGAGATATAGGTTTATGAGATTACCTTATATGCGTCTGTGTGTCCCCTTTTAAATACTTTTGAACCCGTTAACCGAATTTCTCTTATTGTGTTATGTTATAGCCGTATTAATATTTTCAAAATGGCTGCCAGAATCTCATCAAGCTCAACGAATACTTATCGAGTAGGCAGTGAACCCAATGACAGGATGTTACACTTCCAGATACAGACTTTCAACCAGTGAGCACGCAGGCATCCACCATTCTCTGAGGGGCGACATGTGTTGAAGCCCTACAATGGAGCAGCGATGGAATGCAAAGGCACGGGAATTGGCAAAGTTTTCCATGTATTCCTTATGTAAATACTCCGGGGCCAACCCCGTCGGGGCTCTAACCCGGACCGCCGTGGTGGAAGGCGAGTTATCTGACCACTGCACCATCGCAGTCCCATATCAGAATAAATACAGGATATCCGAAAATGAATGTACCTTTTTTTGTTCGGTGATTGCTCGTGCAAGTAATTGTGAGTGCGTGTGCAACGCTTGAAGTCTTTCTTTTTGTTAGCGTTGTTTGGTGTGTGTAGACAACGGCGCCGACCTAACAACAACAAGAATCACCTGTGTACTGGAGTACGCAGATACATTGTCAATGATTACAGTTCAGTCCCACTTTCAGTGACCGTTTGACGTGAACGCAACTAACCGATGGCATAGCAATTCGTGGACAGTGGTTGTTTCTGCAATAGTGAAAATTCTATGGAAAGAGTTCGACAAGGCTTACTGACGAACCCTATAAAGTCGTTCAGCGTGCCAACCGTGAGTTAAAGTTACCGCGCGCAACGGGTTGGGATTTTTTTCGCAAGCGGTTGAAATTTAAGCAGTTGGTGCAGGCACTTGTCAATCAAGACACGCTGAGAGGACGGATAATCTCTGCATTTGTAGCTGTGACATGTGAAATGCTTCAGCAGGTATAGGATTAACTTGATTACAGTCTCGATATGTGTCGCGTGACGAAGGGTATTTATATTGAGTCACTGTAAACTTTGGGTTTATATCTTGCATTCTGTGCAAACAAGGTTTCTTTATGACATAATGGAGCAAAGCTATAATTTTTTTAAACGGTACATTCATTTTCGGTCATCCTGTACACATAATAGTACTTTTCCTACTTTACTATTATGTATTTTGTTCATGCTGTGTACATATTTTTGAATTGGACTCTTCGAACATTTTGAACATGAGAGATATTTGAGAAATATTTTTTTCGAATCTTATGAAACGCTGTACACATATTGTACTTTGTAGTGCAAACTGAACTTTTTTGCGATTGTTAATTGCATATTCCCAAAATATCGCCTACTTTTTGGCTCTAATTTATGTCTAGGGTACCATTTGACCATTTCAAAACAAATTTTATATTTTGGTACGTTTAATGCATAAGATTGTTGTTTGTCTTATTTTACCACGTGCGTAATTTGAAAGGTAGCATGACATTAATAAAGATTTTTGTAATTTTTTATAACTTCTAGACTTATTATTACCAAATTTGATCTTTGACGATCTTCGATTTAGGCAGTCCTTACTACTGTAGCTCCACCGTGTTATAAGATAGCATGGCGTGAATAGTAAATGTCATATTTCTTTATGTACATTGCCGAGTTTAACCGACTGGGTTAATTTCCCCCCACATTGAGGAAAGCAGGCTTATTAGTCAAGACCTGAATAATTTGAGTTTTCTTTCGGACACAAGCTAGAATTCAAATATATGTAAGTTCGTGTCACATTTACAGTTGCCCCATGACTTATATGACACCATCTGGAGGAAGATATGCCAATAATAGGATAAGAAGCAACTAAATGCGTACTCAATAAATCATGTTGCATGACTGTGTCAGCGACCAGCAAATGAACAGCTGCTCTCTGCTGAACTGTATTGATATTGTTAGAGACTAGTCTACAATTCAGTGATCCCTCGCATTTTACGGTCTCTACTCATTAGTAGGGCCCGGTAGTTTTCGCGAAAAGATTTTTGCATCACTTTGTTTCAGTGCCTTACGTGCGCACCTGCATCTCTGCTATGTGGTCAGTGATTGGATGCCTTAACACACAACGTCTGGAGGTTAAAACCACAAATCACGACGTGTTGTGTCACAGTTAACCATGTACTGATTGGCACAGTCAAATGAATAACGACTCTGCACAAAAACACTCTGCCAATAATCATGAAGTTGAAGTGCAGCTGTGTACGTAAGATACTGAAACAAAGTGGGGCAAAAATCTTTTCGCGAAAACTACCGGGCCCTACTCATTAGTAGGGACGCCTGTTTTTCGCGAAAAGAATTTTGCCCCAGTTTGTTCCAGTGCCTTGCGTACATATCTGCAGTTCTGCTTACTGATTATTGGAAGCGTGTCTTTATAAAGTGACGTATCTCATTTGACTGAGCCAATTACAATAACGTTCCTACAAAAACACACGTGTGTGATTAGCCGGTAGAATCCCAAGGCTCGGGAGAGTTAAAATATCCAATCACTGACCATGAAGCAGAACTGCAGATGTGCACGTAAGGTGCCGAAACAAAATGAGGCATAACTCTTTTCGCGAAACGAAAAACAGGGGTCCCTACTCATTAGCTAAGGAGATTACTTTCTACTAAGTGAATTTGTTCGTCGGTGACAGAAGCTGTCTTAAATAATGCTAAACAGGGGAAGGTATTCCTAGAAAAATTACACGCTTGTGCTTAACATTTGTACGATTGTATGCAAGCTTATGGTTTTCCGTTCCTTAATGTATTTAAGAATGAAGAAGTAAAATAAAGAAATAAAATATTTAATATTCTTGAATGTTAAAAACAAGGACGTTACCTTTTCATTTTTTTTTTTTGTTCTCTCTTTAACTGAATTGGATTTCTAACGAATAGCCTTTTCGGTTAGTAATCCAGCAGGGGTGACACTGAAAACTTCATTACCCAAGATTCAATTTCGTTGCTCATTCATGCGTCATTGATCACCGAATCACGAGAAAATTGGAAGCACGAATTTAAGTGTCCCATCCGTCGTTTTTTCAGCTCTACAACGTGTTTTTCAATTTTTTTTTATGTTTACATTTTATGCACTAGAACAGTGATGGCCAACTGGCGGCCCGCGGGCCAGATCCGGCCCGCGTCACCGTTTTATACGGCCCGTGCGAAATATACGCCGTAAACAGAACTTATAAAACTGTGCTTTTTTAAGCTCAGTAAAATTTTAAAAATAATTTAAATGGGTGGTTTGGCCCTCGAGTGTATTTTGTAGTGCTATGTGGCCCCTGAAGTCAACGAAGCTGGCCTTCACTGCACTAGAAACTCGTTATTTCATGGAACGTTGCCTTATCTGAGCAGTGAATCGAAGATAATTGGCGAAATACTAATGTAGGTTGTTAAAGTTAATTGGGTGCATAAGCTTTCGTACAAACTTTGTTAATAGGGAGACCAAAACACAGTCAATATATATTACTTTATAAAGCGAAACAAAATTAATTATTTACAAAATGAAAAGATACAATTTTTGAGAAAATGCAAGTGTTATAGCACCTGAATTATTTTTCAACATATCTAAGCGACAGTTTTTTTATTACTTACATACGAAGTCATATTTTAAAATAATATACTTCACTGTACCAACTTTTTTGATAGCTTTCTAAAAGTGTTGTTTATGGAGAAACTAGCTGTCCCTTTGTGGCTTCGTCCGCATGTACTATAGAAAAGAGATACTAATTTTTAATTACGTATTAACTGGTGGTGTTACTATATTATCTGTATATCTTTAAAACAACAAATACAAACAGCTTTATCCAGTCCACTTTGCTGAGAGTACTTTAATTGCAGAACATCTTTGTTTTTAATTCATCCTTATTTCTCTATAAAATAGCTGCCCAGCTGATGTAAACAGTAACTCTGGATAAAATTTGTGATGAAGGAATTTTACAGCTAGCGTACTCAATAATAGTGAACTATAAAAATTGTCTTAGCTCATTGTAAAGAGCGCGCCCAATATGCTCGTATGTCATAGTAATTCCCATCGCAAAGTCTTGCACGGGATACGAACCCGTAACCCCACCCGTTCCACACCACAAACTTTACACAATACCTGAGTGAATGCTTAAAAGGCAGGCTGTGATAATTCTTTCGTATGTACAGCCTACAGTCCAAAAAGGTTTTATTTATGAATGGGTTGGCAAAAAGAAACAACTGTTGAATTATTTCTCCATGGCCATTCTCTTTTTTCGGGAGACTGTAACATTTTACTGCTTTTCACATCCTTAATTTTCGAATTTCATAAAATCCTGATTTTGATTTGTATATATGTATTTACATAAGCTTCATTCTTATCAAAAAATCATCTCGATATCTCAACGGGTATAAGCGGTACAGATGATTATTTGAAAACACGTTTTATTTTTTAAACTGCTTTCAAGGACAAATTTCAAAAAATACTGAAATTACTTATTTGATATTTACGTAAGAATTATTTTAAAGCAAAAATGATTTCAATATTTCCACTAGTTTAGGAGATAAGTAGGATTAATTAAAAACAGGTTAAAATTTTTAAGAGCTTTCAAGGACGAATTTCGAAAAATTCTAAAATTACTTTTTTGGATATTTACTTTAGTATCATTTTAAAGAAAAAAATCACCTCACTATCTGAAATGGTTAAGAAGAAATCATGGATTAATGAAAAAACACATTTTACGGCTTTTCACCCCCTTAATTTTTGAATTTCGCAAAATCGAAAAATTCGCAAATATGCATTTGTTTGGGCAATATTTTAAAGTTAAAAAACTTATGATAGCATTCCCGGTTAATGAGATATAAGTAGAGACATGCAAAATTCGCGTTATCATTTAGCAGACTGAACTTCAATTTACTATACATAACAGAGCATAATCTGCGATTCAATTGGCCACGAATTAATATGTGTCATTTACGTGTGTTACGAATTGAGAGAGATTGGCTTCTCTACCGTGTAAGCATTCTCCGCGGCAAGTCACGACAATATCGACCAGCGGGAGACGTCGAACGAGCCTATAGTCACTTGGAGTCTAGTCAGCTGTCAGAAAATAACGCGAATTTTGCATGTCTCTAGATATAAGGGATTCTTTGAAAACACATTTCATCTCTTTTCACCCCCTTAACTATCGAATTTCAAAAATGAATTCTTAGAGGGGGCCTACGGGTCTAGGAGTAGCTTCCCTCAAAGGTCCAGCGTTTTGGGCTGTGCGTTGATTAGTAAGTGAGTGAGGGAGTGTGCGAGTCAGTGTGTCAGGACACTTCATTTTATATAATAAGATGTGGCTTGCTTGGATCAAATAACAGGTGGTAAAACATGGACTTGTTTAACATTACTTTGAATTCAGCCAGTAATCTTATCCCACTATCATAATCACACTTTAAAAAACTGTATTTATAAAATGTTGACATATATTAGATTCGCCAAAATTCACCTCCAATAATATTAACAACCTGACGCTACTGCAAAAGGATGTACGATCGTTTGAAACTAGCTGTATTTGTAGACTGAATATGTTAGCCAAAAGTTGAATTTTAATCTGCACGTGCCTTTCTTTTCTAGCCACCCAGTCTGGCTTGCACCGATAGACCACTGCAGAAAAACATTTTTTTTTTTTAATATTAACGTGGTGGATTAAATGATTATTCACTACGTGATAAGTAAAAAAACTCTTTGTGGCAGCTCATCTTGTCATTGATAAACGTCCGTGTGTAGATCCACATTATTCAGCTAAAATTTTTCTCTGTAAAGTTCGATATTTTAATATTTTTAGCTAACGGTATCATGAGTTATCGCTATGGATAACTCTACTACATGTTAGAAAGATCATTATTAAAATTTTGAAGCAGGGAAAATTTCTCCCGCTTGAGCGCTGGTATCGATGAGGGGTGTAAACTGACCAATCACGGAGCTTTCCTGAACTTTAAGTTAAGTTGCTAATTTGAAACGCGTGATTGGTTTCTTTTCACTTTAAACTTGTGTTAAAAGACTTCTGTAATTTCCAAGCCTTTGTAAATTTAATTTTACTACGGTGTCGTATTTTCCAGGTCCGTTACAGATAGCAGCGAAACTAGCGGCAGAAATGACCCTATGTCAAACTCTCCCACAAGAGAAAACATTTTCGTTTCAACCTGTAGTAAAATTAACCGTAGTCGTTGCTGACAGATTATATGTTGGTAGCTCTGACCGTGAGAATGCGTGTCACTGTGTTTTACACCACATTTCAAAGGAAGCAAACACCAGGATACAGTAACTCGAAATGAAAGTGCTTTTTTGTATATATGTTCGTGTGTATGTTCGGTACAAATTTTGTGGTATCTCGTCACGTTTGCCCCAGAGGTATCCGTGGACACGCAACTCAGTTCTGGTCGGCGGGTTGGCCGACTTGCAGTTCACACGGCGTTCTCATCCTACTTGCTGGCACCGAGATGCTAAGCGCTTTCAGCAACCTTTTATTTTTTTTTTTCCCCAACATTTCAAACTAACTTCTTGATGAGCTAGATACTTAAAATTTAAAAAAATTGCTCAGAACTCAATGACAATGCAATGTAAATTTCAGTTCTCGTATGTTTGTCTGTTTGGTACTAATTTTACTTGTTTTAAGGCCTTGCTCTTTAGTTTTGCAGTGATTTCGAAAATACATTATTTAACGCAAATTAATACATACATCAAAAATTCATTCTTACACTTTTAACACGTATGTATCATCGCTTATATCTGAATTTTTCTGTTGCAATACACAAATGGATTATTAGACTTTTGCCCCTGAAATATCACATATTTAGTTGTCGAAATAAGCTAAAAGGAAGAAAAATAATTTTTTTGCTAGCAAATGGTACATTATTTTATAAAACGCTCTGGAAAAATTGTGTTTCGTATGGCTGTACACAGTCTCAAATTTTTCAAATCATTGGGTAAAAATTTTTTCGAGTTATTTGCAATTGTTTGAAGTACATGAAAGATCTAGCCTTAAATATGTTGCAAAATTTCCCACACCCAAGACTTGAAAGCAGAATATAATTATTTAAAATAAATAGGTATTATATCACGGTTTTAAAACGGAGAAAATAACTGAAACACTTAAAACGAATAAAGAGGTGCGCATTGCTACATATAATAGTAAGGAGTGTAGAGAGCAACAGATGTTGAGAAAACTCACACGACAGATCATATCGTTTGCGGTGCAATAGTATTTTTGGTGACTTATATGTGAACTGTTCCATGCATTTATTATCTATTGTTTACTCCTCACGTTTATCGCTTATAATCTTACAATTACTTTCGTAGTTATTAAAAATTCACAATCACATATTTTCAGTACAATCTGCACGGGGTTATAAATCTGCATGGGACTAGGGTGAATTTCTTTATACTTTTCATGTCCGTTAAAAAAATGTGGCATATTGAATTTGTACTTAAATAATATTTAATTTATACGTTTGAATTTTGTAGATCGAAAAACAACTTCGGCTACCTTCGGCAAAACAAGTGAATAAAGCGGTTTAAATTTCATAAAGTTATATTACTACTCTGGTCACGGAAGTATGGAGTTATAAATATTTTTTTTTGCGCTGTTTGCACGTCCGTCATATTACTGGTCACAGAAAACAATGGACAGTTCATCTAATGAAAAAAGTGACGTGTGTTGCAATCGTGCTGTTAACTTATTTAATGCAAGCATGATATGGTTTTTTAAAACTTACTAAGGAAATAGTGGGTGGTGGCAATTCAGAGGAACAAAATTAATTGTAATAAATGCAATGCGGTCCATTAAAGCTCACATTGATTTAAAATTAAATAAAATTTTGTTCTTTTCCAAAATGAACCAGTTTATTACTGAATAATGAAGCAGAAATGTCTAATTGTAGGGTGTACTAAAGAACGTATTATTTTCCCTGAAACAATTGAATTTTTGTGCAGTACCAAAACTGATTACACATTAAAACATATTGTCCATATATCATATTTATTAAAGAGACTGATTAAAATTTCTTTGAATTAAACAGAAAATAGGTATTTTTGTAATGAAAATACAACGTTTGTAATACCGAACGTTAATATGTAAATATTTTACACTGAGCCTTATACAATGTATTTTACGTACACGTGTTGGGCTTTGTTTTAACTACGTAAACATTTATTATTTAATTTTTTTATTTGTAACTGGTGTATTGTTTTAGCTAAACTAATATTTCCTTCTCTCAAAATGATGAAAACATTGGGTGATGTGAATAAAATTGTGACTCGTCGAGTGTCTACTCGAACCGTGAGCGGTGCGAGTCGGCACTCGGGCATATGTTGAATAAAATGTTCAGACTCGACCCACCTAGTGAGTGGACACTCGTGACATGACGTCAGCGTATGACTGCGAGAGCATACTCCGGTTTCCAGGTGAATAAAATATAGTGCCGACTCGCCACAGTGAGTGGCCACTCGGTAAACTGCGAGCCTCCACAGTAGCAGGGTCACCATAGCAGAGTGCACACCGAGAGAGTTATCATGGCAGAGTTTATGCCAATTCGCGCACGTAAATGTTACAATGTTCGTAGATAATCACGAGAAGATCACTACCATTCTTTGTACAGGTTCAATAAAGATAGTGTAGAGTGGATTGCGAACCATTTTTTGGAAGAGGAAGTAGATAATCGTGGGGGTGCTGTGTCAAATATTAACCGGGTGAAAGTGTTTCTGCGGTACATTGGTGACCCGAGTTTTCAAGTAGGCGTTGGTGAAGATTTGGGTATACACAGATCAACTGTATGCAAGATTATTTCGTCTGTGCAGACCTCAATTTTGAGGAAGACGCGACTGTGGGTACGTTTCCCAGAAACCGTAGAAGAAATGGAAATGGAGAAAGCTAAATGGCAGACAAAGAACCGATTCCCACACGCAATTGGAGCAATAGACTGCACCCATATACCCATCATAAAGCCATCTGTACACGGGGACGAATACATAAATAGGAAACGATACACAAGTGTCAATGTGCAAGCAACATGCAACGGATCGGACGAGTTCACTAGTGTTGATGCTTCTTGGCCAGGTTCCGTCCACGACGCCAGAATTTGGAAGAATTCAGAAATTTACCGGATAATGGAGAGAAACACAACAGGAGCGCTGTTGCTTGCAGATTCCGGATACGGAATAGCCCCCTGGTTAATGACGCCATTTCAGCATCCAGCTAACCCTGTACAAACGTCTTTCAACATATATTTAACGCGGAAACGGGTTTGTATTGAAAGATGTTATGGCCAACTAAAACAACGCTTTCCCATGCTAAAACACAAACCACGAATAAAGCTGGTCAACATACCATAGTTGATATTATGCTGCTTTATTTTACATAACGTTGCGAAACGTCTTAATGAAGACGACTTCGAACCACCCGCTGGAGTAGACAACGAAGAAATCGCACATGAAGAACCACATCATCACAGCGAGCATGTTATCCGACGCAGGGAACAAGAACGGCGAATTAAATTATCAAATGTGATACACTTCAACTTGTAAATGTAAAATGTATAAATTAAATTTGTTTTATCACAAATATCATGTGTACTACTTTAGAATAAATTAAATTAATGCCAGTAGGCCTATATTACACAATGAAATCTGGTATATAGTTTCATTTAAGTAATATGCTTGCACCACTTGACTTTAATGAATATGTCATGAAGGGAATATGAGATAATATTTAATAATAATAATGTATCATAAAGGAAAATAACACATGTACATACTCCTGTACTTGTATACTTTAATATTAGAAAGATGTTGCTGTACTGTATTACCATTTGTATGTAATGTTATGGCAAATTGCTACTACCTACTGGTACTACACCTACTTAGTGTTGTTTCCAGGAAACATACTCATTAACAAGAGATCTGTAGATATAGTTTGTGATGTGTCATGCTCGTCAGTTTCGTTACTGCTATTGGTTTGTGCTTCTTGTCGTCTAAGCTCTCTTTTCAATTTTAAGTCGAGGAGCTCCTGGTATTTTTTTAAATACTTCAACTGTTCTAATAGAACTAAACGTTGCAAATCGGGCGTTGAAAGACCTTTATTTTCCTCGGTTTCTGGCAGATTCACTTTTTTCTTTTTTATAGGACGTTCAGTTTGTAAAGAAAATGTGCTAGTCTCCGTCCATTTTGTTTTTTGGGGATTAGCGTTTTCTTGAGTTGCATCTTCATCGTCTTCAGAGTCTTTCTCTAACGTATCATTGACATCTGTGACCTGTGAAGACTGTGACGTCCCTGCAGTTACACCTCCTAAAATGTAATAATAATAATAATTGTTATAGTCGTTTTTGGACAACTTTACATTCATGATCACTACACTACTACAAACATATTGATATGTATGGTAACATTTATAAATATAAGCTATTACTAGTTGAAGTAATAAAACGTGTTAGCTATTTGCAATAAATATACAAATTTGCATTTCCTCCCAAATATATTATAGAAAGTCATTAACTTATCAATATTGTAGGTACCTTTCATTCGTACGATTGAGGGTTTGAATCGCCTTCAATAAATCTCAGGAAATCTTCCTCCCATGGTTTCAATACAACACGTTTATTTCCTGTTTTATTGACATCTACTTTTTTTCTTCAATCGTGATTTCATATTTTGCAGTTTTATCCAGAGTTGTCCTTCACTCAAGGCTACCCCATGGCCGAACTATACAGGCCTGTCCGATCGACAATTGAAATACATCGCTACTGCGCAGTGACGTCACTCAGTACCCATGCGAGCAGATGTTTACATTGTCTCTAATGGGAGAAAAACGACCAGAGCTTAATTTGTTCGGAAATAAGAAATAACTGGCGTAATAGATAACCAAAACTCACTAGGAAATAAATAACAAGTATATTACCTTCACAAAAAATAAAACTGTAACTATTTATGTAGTGAAGTACAGTATTTATTTAAGCAATTTTAAAGTTGGCCGCACAGCTGTTATTGATGTCTATAAACAAGACTGTTGTGTTGGTCCGTTAAATTTATTGTTTCCCGTTTTTATTTACGTGTGTTTATGTGCGGAAAATTTTAACCTTGTTGGAAATTGCGTCTGTTTTGCTAAAACATTTGATGTTGCAATATTAAACTTCAGCGTAATAATAATAAACACCAATTTTTATAACAATTTCAGTATTTCGTCGCGCTATTTTACCGATTACACAAAAAACATGAACTAGGCCTACTTATTTATTGGTTGTTCTCAGTTTATTTGATTTGATACAATTTCATAATTTAATCTAGGACTCAGACAAAATGTTAAATGAAACCCTATATTGCACTTAACTATATTGCTGGTAATTCAAGTTTTATAATTTCCCATCTTGGACTTGTATCATAATAAGAAGCGAAATATATTGAACCTACTTAGAAAAAATAAGTTCTAATATAATTATTAGGTTAAAATTAACATTATATTGGACTACCTTATTGGCAGTAGGTTATTTTCATCTCATTGTTTCTCTTTACATACTATCATTGTCAGCACGATGACTTAACAAAAAAGTAGGCCAATAAAAATAATTTGTTTCATGCAGACCTTTAGGCTATCATTATGTTAGTATTCACAATAAATTGATATTTACAAAATGCTCCAATTGTATTAGTAGTTGATTGTATGATTCATTTTG
>PNEQ01105562.1:134539-152069 GCA_003012365.1 Medauroidea extradentata | reverse complement strand
GACTGTAAACATTGTGAATAAGATCGTTTTCTTTGTGTGTGTGTATATATTTCCTCTACTTTAATAAATAAGTTCTTAATGTGTACTCCTGTGTATTTGTGAGACATTATTTCGTATGCCTGTCATAACTTTTCTTAAAGAGCATCAGATGCAACAGTCCATGTACACGCAATCAATGTTTACATAGCACACAAGGTTTTAAAAAACTGATGAATGTCATAGCTCTGTCTTGGGCTCTCGCAATCTCCATGTACATGCAATCAATATTTACATAGCACACTATTACAAAAACTGATGAATGTCATAGCTCTGTCTTGGGCTCTCGCTATTTGTAGTATCTCAGTGCTGGCCAGGGTTGACTGACTCTACAGAGATGATTATGCAAGAGAATCACATAGGGGCGGAGACCTGATGGAATGACAGAGCATGAGTACGAAATTCTAGAGTAGGGGGATTGGTCTGGGGACCAGATTGAATGACAAAGCATGAGTAGAACGACAAATCGATGGGTGTTGGTTTGGGGAGTCAACAGGCAATGGCCGATTCTTCGGGAGAGATGGAATGACAGAGCATGAGCCATGGCTGGCCATGGTCGATTCATCAGACCTGAGCAGTGGGGAGGGGGTTGGGGAGCCAAAGCATGGGAGTTGGTCTGGGGAGCCGGAGAATGACAGAGCATGAGCTGGGGAGATGGAATGATAGAGCACGAGTAGAAAATTCGAGGGGAGCCAGAGCAGGGGAGTTGGTCTGGGGAGCAAATGGAATGACAGAGCATGAGCTGAGAAGATGGAATGATAGAGCAGAAGGAAGGAGAGCCAGAGCAGGGGTGTTGGTCTGGGGAGCAAATGGAATGACAGAGCATGAGCTGAGAAGATGGAATGATAGAGCACGAGTAGAAAATTCGAGGGGAGCCAAAGCAGGGGTGTTGGTCTGGGGAGCCATGGAATGACAGAGTAGAAAATTCTAGAATACGAGAAGGGGGTGTTGGTCTGGGGAGCCATGGAATGACAGAGTAGAAAATTCTAGAAAAAGTGATGCAATCCAAGATGGCGACCGGAAGTAGATGACGACCGGAAGTGATGCAATCCAAGATGGCGGCTGCAAAAGGTCAAGGTCATCCAAGATGGCGGTCGGGATCCAAGATGGCGGCCGCGGCTTCCCCGCTCCCCCTCCCCCCTCCCCTGCGCTCGGAGCCCCATTTCCTATCTACTACTGTTCAAATGCGTTTTTCAAGGTGTTCCTGCTTACGTGAAAGTTAAAGTAAAGTGGACGTAATGGCATCGTAATCCCGGCCTCATTCACTTCGTTCACTAGAGAAATGTATGAAATCACGATTAAGGCCAGAATATTCATCTCTTGCAACACTCGTGAAGATGAGTGGAATCATCGTCAGTAAATATCATTAAGTAGAATAAAATGAACAGATTTGGTGCGATATATTTTGACGCTCGTAGGAATGATGTGAGATGAGTTTTATCAGAGACTGTATCCAAGAACTGGTTACACGGGCTGCAGAAGTGAATGTGTACAATGTAAACACAAACTATCAGTCCGTAAAGTAACTACGGTTTATAATACGTATCCGTTTGTAAACAGGCTAACCCGTCCACTTCCGTATGCAGTAAACATACTGTTGTTGTAAATGCTCGTTAAAAAACCATATGTGGTCATTCGAATCACTCATGCCGAAATGAGTACCGAAATGTTAAAACCGAACATGTCCACAAATATATTAAAATATGTTAAAATTACTTTCTATATAAGGTTGGTCAGTCACACACGAATATAAAGTTATATTGAATCAAAAAATTACCCGTCAGTTTTAAAAATCAGGCGAAGATTTGTGTTTACATTCAAAACCAGACAGGTCCAGTCCATTCTAACAGTGAATTCATGACAAGTATACAACAGCTGGTGTTTACTGCAAGGCACTGGCAGTTTTACTACTTTAAAAACCTGACATTTCTTATTTGTCCATTCGGAACTATAAATGATATCATGTTGCCTTAATAATGGAAGAAATTTGTGCTTTATATATAACATTAATTAACATAATTTTAAACTTAAATGGACAATAATTCACCAGTCATATTTAATTTTCGTTAGTATCCCAACATTTCAGTTTTTTTTGCTTTCCTGTAAAATTGTGTAAAGTGGGCAAGTCTGTATTTGAAAACCTACTCCTAAAATACAAAATGATCTCTCATACCTTAACTTTCAGCGCTCGCATGTTTTGAGAGACAGAGGCTGAAAAATTAACGTTATAGCTAGACATAAATTCGCATGTATTTTGAAAATCTGAAAATTTTTTCTGCTTCGAAATTTGTTTATGCGGCATAGGCTTTAAATAAGAACCATGTTATTTTTGTGTGAGAATAACCCCACCGATTTTGACGACAAATTAAAAAACTGGCAAGTATAAAATGTATTAATTACATAACAAAATTACGCGGAAACAATACTACAAAAAAAATACCAGGAGAAATACACTTTATAAACATATCTCTGAATACACGTGATATAGAGGTTATTTTAATATCAGAACTTTTTTACGTATTTATATACGTATTAACAATTACACAATGTACACTACATATATAGTTTACCTTAACGTTAGAGATTATAACGTAAAATGTTATTTCATTGTTTTAAATAGATTGTTTCATAAATATTTAAAATACATTATAGTTAAATTTTAATAAATTTAATGGAAATTTATATTCATACATGTTTAATGAAATTTGCTTAGCAAGCCTTTGTTACATATCTAAATTTTCTTTCGGCCTAATCAAACGCAGATATATTTGCCCTGTTCAAGAAATATTTTGTTCTTTTGATATCTGCATCTAGTCTCAAACATATTTACCACATCTTATGGTTCTTCATTTTGACCTTTTCTCATAAAATAACAATTTAAGTTGCTTGAGAAAACATGGACGTTTTTGAAAAGGTTAATTTTTGTAGTTTTCGCGTTGTTAGTACATTTCGAAAACTTTCTGGAATTTTATACAGTGGTTTATCGTAGGCCTACTCAAGCAAGTAGATCCATTTCGTTGTATTTAGAAACAAAATTCTAAGAAATTTTAAGTATTTTCAAAAATTCAACTGTCATTGCAGCTATGTTATGTGTGAGTTGCTATATTGAGCTGCCCAAACGATTAGGATTTTTTTTAACATTTAATTATAAATCAAAATTTTAATAATAACACTAGTTTCATACAAATGAGACGGTATTGTTTGTATGTTGGGAAAAAATTATTATTTTAATTGTTTAGCAAATTGCTATGTAAGTGACCTTCAAATATTTTGTAAGAGGTGTCACTGAACTTAACTTTCAATAAAATGTTTTAATTGAAAAAAATATATGTATAATTTATTTACACTCAAATTTTACGGAAGTTGGGAGAAATTACAGCGCGAAAATGTAAATTCTTTCTCGGTGCGGTTGTTTTGAATTTGCATTCACCCGGTATGATTGCACAAGATTGTATCGGCATCCTGTTAAGTAAGAGTGAATGTCCAGTTCTACTAAATTTGACATGAAGTTTGAGCTCTACCGTATGATTACTGCTTGAACCGCGTCTTTGAGTCTAGGTAGCTGTACTTTTATAATAAACCTGTCGAGTAAATATTTACGATGTTATATTAGGGTTTCTTCTTCACTACGACGCAACTTCGGAGGCCGTAAAGACAGCAGGAAGTTGCTATCTCAAGAGAGCGACAGAAAACGGGTATTGCTTCGCTCCTGTCCTTGATCAAACATTTTATAGAGTATAATGCACGAGGTGTTGGTCGTTACAGGTCAGAGTAATGTGGCCAAGCTCTATGAAGACATAAACCTTCGCCTATAAACGTTGCGAACGAACGTCACTAAGTTTTGCGAGCAGTCCGTTAGGGATTTTACTATTCTTTGAATGGTCAGTTTTATGGCCACTGATGGGAGAAATGGAGTACAGTAATTTCTGTTGATTACACTATGATTCAAGCCTTTGAGAAACGCGGATAAGCTATTTTAACTGTAATTCCAGTTCGGATACCATATTCTTAAACTTGACTTTATGGCATTAACATTCTACTGGTCGATATTTGCACATACACTATTTGCAGCAATTCACCTTTCAAACTGAATTACATATAACATTATTTATTTATGTTATTGGACCTTCGAACGTCTCTATGTAGTCACGTGCGCTCGAAAAATAAACGGCCCTGTAAGAATATAACGGACGTATTAATAACTAGGCAAAAATTAAAGCTTGATAAATTATTATAAATGTTTGTTTAAAAATACGCGTACTTCGTTTAAGCGTAAACAAATCTTGATTAGAAATAATTACCCTACGGGTTATGTGCGAGAGGGTTTACTTTTAAAACAGTAAATAATACAGATCTCAGCAGTACACGTAAAACGCATTTGCGGTGTGAGCAATAGTCAAGCAAAATGTGCGAAACAGGATGTCCAAAAATAACAATTTCCGGTATGATACTACTCACGCCAAGTCTGATCAAATGATAACTAACACAATGAAAGTATACAGAAAGACATAAAAGAAATATTTTGTTATGGGGGTCAATATTTTACAACATCTGTCTAGACAAAACACAAGATATACATTTGATATAGGAGTAAAATAACCGTTGTGTGTTTCGTTAAATGAACTGTGCAGCCACTTGCAGCTTTTATTTATCAAATTTTGAGTATGTAACAATCCTAATAAGAGTGTACAGTAATAGAATAGTGATTGTACTGTGTGGCAGATACCCTAACTTCCCCTGTAGTTTACCTTCGCAGATAAGTACAGGTAGGATTTCAGCATTTTCGTTGAAGGAACAAATAAAGGAACACTAATCCATCCGAAAACAGAGAGAAGGGAGTCCAGGAGTGCTGCGCCTGGAAAATTTTGATGTCAAGGTGTAAAATAGTGTTATTTAAGCAAATTTTAGCCAAGGTATGATGAAAGTCATTACAACAAAAAGGGATGCAAAATTATTTTTGTTTGTTCTATAAAATATTGGGTTAGTAAGTGCTACGCCGTGCTCATCATATCAATAGAATTGTTAGTGACTTAGGTGAACTATTCATGCATCAATAATCTACCATATGTGCCCTACGTTTTTAGTTTTAAATCTTACAAGTACTTTCATAGGATAAATTATTTTAGGTCTACTTTTTATACCGTCTTAACAATGCAGTGTATTTAAAATGTTCGTTATTTGGAATATTATTTTAAATTTGCATTGTTAAACTTCTATGGACGGCATTTCAACTAAACATGTTATGCAGAGTAAAAGCATATAAGCACAATATGCACGTGATATATTTATATGTATGTGAATATGTATATAACAACATACGTGACATTCCAAACATGACCACGCATATGTCTTATCTGCGCTGGAATCAACGATTAACACTCATAATTTTTAATTTGTATGTTTGGTACAGTTAAATTTAGCTATGAAATTTGTTTCTGCGTATGACAAAAAAATCCAACGTGCACGCATATAACTGTATCTTTTCTAGCCTAGTATAAGACGAAGACAGCCGTCGTTTGTTAGATATTGCTAAATTCTCGTTAAAGGTCATATTTAAACGAGTTTATAACGTGACGTGAATAAGGTTTTAAAAACATCCTACTATTGGTACATGTAACCAACCGAAGACAGTGTCTTAAAAGTAAATTTTTTCTGGTATTATATTATGTATAACTAGCTGCTCGGCTGCGGCTTTGCCAGTGCGTTTTTAATGGAATAATTAAAAAGTCAGCTTATCGTGTTATTGAGATATACAGGACATGGCGAAATCACGTTTTACGACTTTTCACCCTTAAAGCATAACGATATTCCACCAGAATTACGAGACGTCGGGGATATCAGTAAAATACATTTTACCCTTTTCCAAAACTGAGTTGGTACCTTTCTTGCAAGGGAAACCACCCTTAAAATTTCATACTTGAAATATAAAACTAACTCTTCTGCCTTACCTTACGCTGGATTTTAACCCAAAACCTCCTGCCACCGTTCCAAACAACTGCATCAAGACAGGTCATCAGAGTTGTTAAGGCTCGGTAACAGTCGCCATATTGAATTTTTTATTATTTATCTAACTAGATTTATTTATAATATGAGAAGACAAATGTAAAATCTATTTACATTGCCCTAAAATACAGACATGGCGATTTAGTTGGTAACGTATAATTAGGTCGCAATACGTCCGGCAAACTATGCATGTAACATTTGTCACATTGATTACGGCGTAGTATGTATGTATTGTAACGCGCGGTAAACAAAATTCGCTGTATAGCCTAATCGCAGATGGAACATCTTTCTCGCCAAAAATTCAAAATAGCGAAAAATTAAAATTATTCAATATGGCGACAATCCCGTGACAATAGAGGTGCACGTATCAATAGGACTGCAAAAGTAACAACTCCGTGGTCGTAACCTACTTTTCGGGATTTCTGGAACATTTTACATCTTTCCACGTCCTACAATGTCGAATTTTAAAAATTATCAGGTAGCTTTTTAGGTATTTATGTAAGCTTCATTTCTATTCAAAAATCATCTCGATATCTCAACAGGTTTAAGAGATACGGAGAATTAATTGAAACATTTTTTAAAATTCCTTTAGAGGTTGAATTTCAAAAAAAAAAAAAAAAAAAAAAAAAAGTCCTTAAACAAAATTTTAGGAACTTGCGAAAGATTCATTCTTAAGCAAAAATCCCTTCATTATCTCGACAGGATTCTAAATCTTCAGCGCGAATAGATTTCTTCCCTAATCTCCCTTTAAAAAAATTTAACACTCTCTGAAAGTAGTAGTGTAGTTAACGCCCGCCTACTTCTAGGGGTAACCCCAAATATTAAAGTATACACATACTCCATTTCTCAGTTTATATTACTTCGTAGATACAAGTTCAGTGTATTGACACGTAACTAGACAGTAAATGACTAGAATTAAATATATCGGGGAAGGGTAAATAGTATACTTGGCCAGACACATTACAGATCAGACTTAAAAAATAACTATGGGATTCTGATTTCGTCAGGGATATAAGCAGATACGTTTCGAATTTCTTGTTTTGATGGTAGGTGACCTGAAATGTCGGACAACTTTATATTTATGACGAAACCCACAATTCGCATGAACTGTAAAAATTATTAAATTAGGTGTGTAATTAATTTGTACCTTGTATTTTTAAAATTATAGGAAACAATTTGATAGCGTACATATTTATTACGTTATGTATGGACATAACTTGTGGATTGTCTTAAATCAAATAAAAATTATCACGCCCAGATTTTCTATAGCCTTGAAATGATCTTTTAAAGTTTTTTGCAAAGATGTTATATTACAAGCAGATGTGTTTTGCTGGATATACGCTATTTGCATGCACATTTGCCTCTAAAGTAACCGAATTTAATCAATATTTACTTTTTGATTTTAAAATAAGTTTACTGTCCGAAAACCTTCTTCGCGAGTAATTTACGAATTTAAAAATAAAAACGAAAATATTTTTTTCTTTTAATTTCGGTTACTATCCTGTATATTATCGTACTTAAAATTATAAAAAATACTGTTTTCCATTTCTATGGAATTTGTTGTTTCTATTCCTTACTTTTCTAAGTACAGTTTTTAATATTTTAGTTAAAAACAAAGAATACTACCGTCCCAGTGCTATATAAATAAACGCCCGCTAATAGAATATCTACTCGGAAAAATAATCCCACCGAATTGTGATGAGTGATTTATATTTCATCTAGTCCTTTGGTCAACATATTCCGGTTTCATACCCCTTGAAAATAAGAGCATTAAAGTGTATGTAAATGTTTATCTGACAATCATTCATTTTTATACTGTGAGTTATGCAGAATAAGCTTGCCTTATAGAGATAAATTTTAGTTACAATCTTACATGATGTTCAACTTAATCGAAATTAAAATGTATCTTGTGTATTTTAAAAGAACCGGTTCATTACTTCATCCATCATAAAACAGGTTTTGTGAAGGGTAAAACATTCTACGGGTCAGCGAATGGTGTTTGGATGAATAAATTAGGACACATTTTTAACTCTGGGATATGTTTTCTCTATCCTTGAAACATGAATATTCAAATTGGGACGAGCCTGATTATACAGCAGGTATCCTGTTTGAGTGAACCTACCCTTGGAACTGAAGGAGTTGTGTGATGTGGTCAAGGACACGAGAAGCTGAATAATTCCGTGTATGAAAGTTAAGAAATTATAGTAAAAACGACCCATAATAAACAGACCATGCGAATCCTGGGCTAACTCGGAGACGAAAATATATGTGGCAAAATGTTGTGCGACGATATTTTCCGTGCGAAATGTGGCAACACTGCACGGAGAAAATCTCCTCTTGTGCCCCACATCCAAATATTATTTTATGTGTGTTACGTAGAATCATTTCTGGACTTTACGGGATTTTAGCCTGCATCCATAATATGCAGGTTAGAACATAAGTAGTAAGATTAGTGAAATATGTGTGAAGCATAACATGGGACTAACTACAATGCTACGTTGCCACATTATGCAAGTAAAATTGTTATCGGAAGTTAAACATTTTCCTAGTGTTCACACATTGTGCTTATTACGCGATTGATTCTGGACACCCTCTCCCTCCCTCTCTCTTTCTATATCTCTCTCTCTCTTTCTCTCTCTCTCTATATATATATATATATATATTTATTTAATTATTTAATTATATATATAATACATGTAGGAGAAATTCATTTCGCATTGTTGGTTAACAGGAAATTTTGACATTATTTTAATTTTAACTACATACCATCAGTAATTAGATAACTATGTGTTTACCTTTTAACTTTAAGGTCACGCGCTGTTTTTTGCGAGTTTATTATTTAAAATCATGAATGGGAGAAGAAATTCCAAAACCGTTCCATAAAAATGTCGGAAATTGTTTGTACAACGTAGCATGCTTTTTAAGTTTCTATTTGATCTTTTTGCGCCTTCGAACATCACAAGAAACGTGGAAAAGGGGAGGGAATCGGCCATATCCTGTTTCAAAAAACCATAACTTCATTTTCCTGTAGTGTTCGGAAAATCCTGGTAAAACGAAATCGGTATGGGCGGAGCTAGGAATCGAATTCTGGTCCTCCAGAACAAGAGTCCAATGTGTTATATTTATGTCACCTCGCTTGGCAAAATGAATAAATGGTACCCGTCATATTGCAGTATTTTTTCTCACTCATCTCACATGAGAGTCCTGTCACACTCGCAGCCTATCATTTGTTATATTTCTATAGCTAACGGCTAACAGCTTGCGCCGACAGCCACAATCAATAATCAATTTCAGAAACAATATCAAAACTCAAAACCGCAGTTGAACATTCAACACGGTGACTTGCAGAAAAGCTGCCGCTTACCTGAATATGTGTCCAATCGTATAGTTAGAAACATGCGATATTCTCGGTATAGGGAGAAACGAAGCACTTATTTTCTAACGGAAAGCAGAAGTTACAGGAAAGGGAAAATACTGTAATATTGTATTTATTTCATATCGTACTGAAATATATACATTTCAGAGTCAGATTAAATTAAAACTCTCTGTACCTTAGCATAAATAAATAAAAACAATATATACAAGTGGTTGCAAAATTTCATCAATATTCTGGGGAAACATTCCTCACGGTACAGGAATAAAAAATGTTATGTTGACATAGGTCCTCGCACCGTTTATGCACTACAGTTCTCATTTGAACATTTTCTTTAAAGCCGTAAGTGCCGACGATATTGTTTCACAAGTTCCTAACAGTTGTCACAGTTGTTCCTACTATATGATCGTTAGTGGCGTAGTGTGTGGCACAGCAACATGTTACGGACTGCTGTAATGATGCCCCACAGCAACATATCCTGCCCGCGCGATATCAACCATACGTCATGTATTGCGAACTGTTGAGCAGAAGCTATGCGTTTTCGGACATATGTCCACAATAACATTTTTTGTTTTCTAAACATGTGGATTGTTTCCCCAGAATATTGACATAGAAATTTGCAACATCCCGTTGGGCCTATACATAAATACATATGTTGTTAATAATTTGCACTAACGAAACGAAAGTTTGAATTTACTCAACGTTGACCCTAACCTTAAAGAGTTAACTATATAGGTTGTCTCGGTCACCTAACCGAATTTGATCTATGAGCCCGATAACTACGTATTAACAAAGTAGTGGTTTCATATATGCAAGATATTAGTTCGACACACTTTTTGAACGCGACCAGACATCATTTGAATCCATTTTAAATAACTCGAGTAGAGATAAAACTATACCCGGGATAACATCGTGATTTTTTTTATAAATGCTACTCCATTTCATTACTGATGCGTATTTGCTTATGCATCGCTAGCACTGCACATTAAATAAAGTTAATCAAAACTTTTAAGTACCTTTGAAAACTTTTTTGTACGTTATAATAATACATGCAATCTTGTAAGAAGTACTTACTAACATACATATGCCTATATACGATACGTTTTCACTATTTAAACCTCATGTCCGCAAGCTTACGTAACTCACTTAGCCAAGTCACATGTCACAGACAGTAAGCAATGATCGTTGGAACAAATCCTGTCTTTTTATCACATATGGTATGCATACTTAAACAATTTACGTGTCTTGTTAAATCACGCACTGAACGCTAGTTTCTGCAGAAAACGCCTGAAAGACAGATGTATCAAACGTAAGCAGAATGACCATATTGGGGGGGGGGGGGGAGTATGAAATATAGCTTCATATTTATAGGTTGGTGTACCTGGATTCCGTGAGAGAAAATTACCAAGCAGGAAATTTAAATTAACGTTGAGCGAACTCTTTTGACTCTCTTGAGTTGTTTGAATTATTTAATCGATTTCTTAAAATCCTACGTACGTTACGTGACAGAGTAATTTGTATACGGCAGCAGCTATAGAAATTATAATCCTTGGTCTGTTTCGAAAGTTTCCGAGGGAAATTTAAATTAGCTCTGTGTAAAATTTTTACACACATAGCATAAATACTTTCTTCAATACACAAGATAATAGTCGTTTAACATTTGCAACAGGCTACACTTTACGTTCGTTGTCGTACGGAGGTAGTATTTGAGCGCCATTTTATAACAATAAATTCTATATACAGGATGCCTAAAAATATATTACTCTACATGTGGGAAATGTGTGGGAATCATGACGGACAATATCGTTGGTCAGCAGGTTTTGTAGTGGATCTCCCGTTTCCCTCGCCCTTATCATTCCGGCGCCGCTCTATACTCACCTCTTGTCAACCCTCACCAGCGCTCAAGACCTAGATGTTAAGTGCTGACCAAAATCTCTCACATTCTAAAGTAAGTATATAAAGATTGGAAACCAATAGTCATTATTAGAGTTATTTTCAGAAATACTTTCTACATCATACTTACAGCTAACATACTATAGAAACTGTCAAAATTTACAAAGTTCATTCTCAAATCGTGATTAATAAAGGCGTACCACATTGTGCAAGATGTTTTTTGACATGTAGCTTAGCCTACATGTGTTACTCACATAAGATTTCGTTGCGCCTGGAATATGCATTTCTGACCATCGGTTCCCAATGTCAGAATACTTCGCAAAAAGTTCTATAGTCTGCCATCTGTATAACTTTGACCCATACGGCAACATGCGTAATTGTTTGATTTTGTTCCGAGTTATGTTAGTTTCAAATATTTTTATTTGTACAGATACTTGAATGGTGTCATGGAAAGGCACCTAACCACAAAAGTAAAGAAGAGGGGAAAAATAATTCGTAAATTAAAAAAACATTGAAACATTTACCAGCTAAGCGAACACAATGAAACAGCAGTAGGGTATTTGAAAATAAGAATACATTAACTGACAAAATTAAATATGAGTTAATGATTTACAATACTATACTGTTCCAAATGTGGGATGATCTCTTCCTGCATAGTATCATTCAATTTTAATAGTACTGTTTTAATATCACAAAATTCCTCGTAATAATGTAATCGTTGGTTAAAAGGGCTTGGTACATAACATGTTGCTAGTGTATTGCTTTTCTGGAGATTATTTATGACGCATTGGTGTAGCAACACATATTCCGGTGCAAGACAGTAACCTACAATATATATTGTATTGCCAAAGTAACATGGCCATTAGCCTAACAATTTTGAAAAGGAAATATTGAAAATTATGGGAGAAACATGTTTAACTATTTTAAAAGCAATAATATTAATTCTACTATTACTTTTCATCTAGTATTTATAGGTTAATATGATTTAATTCATTTACGCTAGGGTCAAACTTACACTTGTTGTGCAGTAATATGGTAAGTAGTTCCAAAGTGGCTCTCGTAATGTTTAAGCAAATTATTTTTTAAATATTTTTTTATTTAGACGATTCACGATTTGAAGAGTCCTTCTAGGCTTATTTGCATTAAATGTGTCAGAATTTTAATTTTGTGTGGGCATTGATACACTGGTCTGCGGTATGATTACGTCAGGCTGAAATCATATTTGTTTTGAAAAAGATTAAATAAACAGGTCCCCCAGGAATTCGTTTTATTTGTATTAATGAATCGCCTTCCGAATTGCTGAGAATTTAAGTAAACGTTTTCCGCTTTACTTTAAATACCACGACAACAAGGGTGATGAAGCTATGACTGTAATTTTCGTATTGTTTATCTTCGTGTTCACCGCGCAATGTCCTAACGCTGCCTGCTAACTCCGGCGAGGTTTTTATGGACAAACACCGCCCCCGCGCCGTTGTCATGACAACAGCTTCCCCGAGCGAAGGAGCGAGAAAGAGAGAGAGACGGCGGGTGAAGTGCTCGCCTGTGAACCAACATCTCTTCTTCACTCACGGTTCGTATAACAGCGAATTTCAGCTTGTTTCCGGCGAATGACGTGTGTGTTGACATAACCATTCCACAAAAAATAATTTTCTCATCCGTTTCATATTTCGTTTACACGGAGGTTAGAAATTGTTTTCATGTAAAATATGGCTGGACTCTAAACAATTTCGTTAACAGGTGGTAAAAATACTACTTCCACTTCTTAAAACTTCACTGTAAATCCACGTTAGCTTGGTATTTTTAAAATATAATATTTGCTGTACGCAACGATAAATTGTGTTGCAGTAACGTATGTCCCTTTCAAGCAATTTCTTAGTGACTTGATTAATTGCACGTATATTTAATTACTTGGCCATAGGAAACGTAAATATCTTATAAGGACAAACGATACTCAGAGAATCAATATACTAAACTAGCAGTCCCCCGCGGCTTTGCTCGCGAGTATTATTCGTAACTGATAATATTTACTTTATTTAAAAACCTCTTTGTACACAAGATTGGTACTTCAGTCATCAAGTGTTAGAATGTCCAACCGGCTAGTTGAACTAATTCTGCAGCAGGATAAGTAGCTATAGCTGTCCACGCGAAAAGCAGTCTTAAGTTTGTCCCTGCCACTAACAGCGACTTCGCCTGGGCCTTATTTATAGCCCAGCCTGTTTGACGTTGTGGGGTAGTTACAGACACCTAAGGTAAGAGGTTAATCGAAAGAGAAACATCTGTTTACCCTGTGCACAACCATTGGTGACGGTGCCCTCAATTATATAATTTCAAAATATTCACTTTAACTTAATTGACATTACAAAGTTTCAGTGGGTAAAGGTTTCGCGGAAACGTATTTGGTGCCCCAAACCAGAGATTAGGGAGATGATATATCGTCGGTTTACTGCCAAAAGGGACAAAGTCAAAATGAGATAATATTACAAAAATGCTAGGAATATGTATATGTTGTTCACGAACAATTGCCCAAGTTTAAAGTCTATTCGTCGTTTCGTACTGTTGTGTCACAGTGTAGTAACATACCAAATTTTTGTTAATATCTACAATTTAATACTGTTTTTAGACGAAATAGCATTTATGATTTAATCACTATTGGCAGTATACCGACGATATGTCAGCTGATATTGTAGAGGAACCTAAGTGGAAAGCGAACTGCAATTTTACCCATTTTAAAGACTACATGTAAATTGCACTAATTCCATCTGCCTTGCAGTTTTTGTGTGTCAGAATTGAACGTTCGCACGCAGCTTTTAACGGAATTCGAGCCCAGAACCTCCCGGAATTTAGACCTGAGTAACAAACAACTGCGTCACTTAACGTTGAAATAATTCATGAAAATAAAATGTATTAAAAAATATATATATATATATATATATCTGTGTCCTGGGCTCATAGAGGTTGTACAACACCACGTATCGATAGGTTACTGTAGAGTGAAACTGCTGTATAGGTTGTTTCTCGCTGCTCGTTCCTGCTTTTCGGATCGTCTGCCTTGTATATTGACCAACTTAGTTTTATTCTTAATAATCACGTTTCTTATAAAGAAAAAATTACATACATATACATTTTTTTAATATTTACGTAAGCACCACTCTGACGCGAACAACACCTCAATATCGCTACTGGTTAGATAGGTATCGTGGGTTGATGGAAAACAAATTTTGTGCTTGCTTTTTCACCGTTTTGGGTGTCGAATTTCGAAATATTTTAAATTTACATCTTATACATTTGTATAAGTATCCAACTGAAGTGTAAATCTCATCGCTAGCCCGTTCAGTCGAATCAAAATCGGTCATTAAAAAAAAAAAAAAAAAAAAAAAAAACATCACCCCTGCATGGCATTGAGAAATCGAATTTCGAAAAATCTGAAAACCGTTTTGCGATGATTTCTGTAATCATTATCTTAAAGCAAAAATTAATTGTATATCTCGACGGGTTCGATAGATATCGAGGATTTATCTAAAATACGTTCAAGATCTTTTCACCACTTAAGAGAGTAAATTTCGAAAAACCCTTGAATCACGTTTTAGAATACTTTATTAGTATCTCGTGGACGTAAAAAACATAACATTAGCCCGCTGGGTTCGAGATATATCGATGATTAATTAAAAACGCTTTTCACCACTTTTCACCCCTTTTCACGTCCTTAGGTGGCGAATTTCGGAAATTCCTGAAATAACTTTTTAGTTGTTTGAGTAAGCATCAATCCTAAACAAAAATTACGTCTCTATATAAAAAACTATGGGATCGATATATATCGAATGTGAATCGAAAACTCATATTACCCCATTTTTAACCAGTTTAGGGTCGAGTTCGGAAAATATATTTTAAATGGTACTTGGGATATTTACAAAAGCACCAATTTAAAGCAAAGCGTACTTCGATATCTCCATTGAATCGATAGATATGGAAGGATAATCGAAAACACATTTCACGGATTTTCACCCCTTTAAATAAAGAATTTCGAAACGATTGTAAGTCCCGTCATAGACATTTGTAAAAGTAACCAATTAAAGTTAAAATCACGACGATAGCCAATTGTATTTCAAAGATAAAGACGATTCATTAAAAACACATTTTGCCCCTTTTTACTGCCTGGGGGTCGAATTTCAAAAAAAACCTAAAACTACTGTTTGGGTATTTACGTAAGCAATATTTTGAAGTGAATGTCAACTCTCTATCCCGAAGGATTTGATAGATATCGATAGTTGATTGGAAACACATTTAAGGGCTTTTCACCTCCTTAAATGTTGAATTTCGAAAAATCCTTAATATGGCTAATATGCATTTTTACGAGTGTCCTATTAAAGTAAAAATCACGATGACTGGCCGTCGGGTTCGAGCTCTATCGACGTTTCTTCGGAAACACATTTCACCTCTTTTCACCCACTTAGAGGTCGAATTTCGAAAAATCCCGTCTTAGTGCTCGCCTACGACCTGAGGGGAACCCCCACAAATAATTGCACGATTCTAAGTCCACTGGTTTGGGCTGCAGTTTGATATGTCAGTCAGTCAGTCAGTCAATCAGTCAGCTTTCATTTTATATATATACTAGCAGTCCCCCGCGGCTTTGCTCGCGAGTATTATTCGCAACTTCTGGTAATATTTACTTTAATTGAAGAACTTATTTGTACTCAAGATTGGTACTTCAGTCATCATGTGTTAGAATGTCCAAGCGGCTAGTTGAATTAACTCTGCAGCAGAATTAGTAGCTATAGCTGTCCACGCGAAAAGCAGTCTTAAGTTTGTCCCTGCCACTAACAGCGACTTCGCCTGGGCCTTATTTATAACACTGCCAATTTGACGCTGTGGGGTAGTTACAGACACATAAGGTAAGAGGTGAATCGAATGAAAAACATCTTATTTACCCTGTGTACATCCATTGGTGACGGTGCCCTCAATTACATATTTTCAACACGTTCACTGGAACTTTATTGCTATTACAAAGTTTCAGTGGGTAAAGGTTTCACGGAAACGTATTTGGTACTGCAAACTTAATATTAGTGAGATGATATATCGTCGTTTTACTGTCAAAAGCTGCCCAGTCAAAATGAGATAAAATGATATAAATGCTAGGAATATGTATATATTGTTCACGAACAATTGCCCAAGTTTTAAGTATATTCGTCATTTCGTACTGTTGCGTCACAGTATAGAAACGTACCACATTTTTTTGTTAATATCTACAATTTAATAGTGTTTTTAAACAAAATAACATTAATGACTTAATCACTTATGGCAGTATACCTACGATATGCCAGCTGATGATGTAGAGGAACCTAAGTGTAAAGCGAACTGCAATTTTACCCCTTTTAAACGACTACATGTAAATAGCACTAATTCGATCTGCCTTGTAGTTATTGTGTGTCAAAATTGAACCTTCGCACGTAGATTTTAACGGAATTCGAGCCCAGAACCTGCCGGAATTTAGACCCGAGTAACAAACAACTCCGTCACGTAACGTCGAAATAATTCATGAAAATAAAATTTTACTAAAAAAAAAAAAAAAAAAATCTGTGTCCTGGGCTCATAGAGGTTGTACAACACCGTGTCTCGATAGGTTACTGTAGTAAAACTCCTGTATAAGTTGTTTCTCGCTGCTCGTTCCTGCTTTTCGGATCGCCTGCCTTCAATATTGACCAATTTAGTTTTATTCTTAATAATCACGTTTCTTACAAAGATAAAAAAATACATACATATTTTTTTTTAAAATATTTACTTAAGCATCACTCTGACGCGAACAACACCTCAATATCGCTACTGGTTAGATAGATATCGTGGGTTGATGGAAAACAAATTTTGTGCTTTTTCACCCTTTTGGGTGTCGAATTTCGAAATATTTTAAATTTACATCTTAGACATTTGTATAAGTATCCAACTGAAGTGTAAATCACATCGCTAGCCCGTTCAGTATAATAAAAATCGATCATTCACTAAATAAACACATGTCAGCCCTGCGCAGTATTGAGAAATCGAATTTCGAAAAATCTGAAAACCGTTTTGCGATAATTTCTGTAATCATCATCCTAAAGCAAAAATTAATTGTATATCTCGACGGGTTCGATAGATATCGAGGATTTATCTAAAATACGTTCAAGGTCTTTTCACCACTTAAGAGAGTAAATTTCGAAAAACCCTTGAATCACGTTTTAGAATACTTTATTAGTA
>PNEQ01105562.1:20841-134439 GCA_003012365.1 Medauroidea extradentata | reverse complement strand
TACCACTTTTCACCGCATTTCACGTCCTTAGGTGGCGAATTTTGGAAATTCCTGAAATTACTTTTTAGGTATTTGAGTAAGCATCAATCCTAAACAAAAATTACGTCTCTATATAAAAAACTATGGGATCTATATATATCGAATGTGAGTCGAAAACTCATATTACCCCATTTTTAACCAGTTTAGGGTCGTGTTCGGAAAATAAATTTTAAATGGTACTTGGGATATTTACAAAAGCACCAATTTAAAGCAAAGCGTACTTCGATATCTCCATTGAATCGATAGATATGGAAGGATAATCGAAAACACATTTCACGTAAGTTTACCCCTTTAAATAAAGAATTTCGAAACGATTTTGAGTCCTGTCATAAACATTTGTAAAAGTAACTAATTAAAGTTAAAATCACGACGATAGCCAATTGTATTTCAAAGATAAAGACGATTCATTAAAAACACATTTTGCCCCTTTTTACTGCCTGGGGGTCGAATTTCAAAAAAACCTAAAACTACTGTTTGGGTATTTACGTAAGCAATATTTTGAAGTGAATGTCAACTCTCTATCCCGAAGGATTTGATAGATATCGATAGTTGATTGGAAACACATTTAAGGGCTTTTCACCTCCTTAAATGTTGAATTTCGAAAAAACCTTAAAATGGCTAATATGCATTTTTACGAGTGTCCTATTAAAGTAAAAATCACGACGATTGACCATCGGGTTCGAGCTCTATCGACGTTTCTTCGGAAACACATTTCACCTCTTTTCACCCACTTAGAGGTCGAATTTCGAAAAATCCCGTCTTAGTGCTCGCCTACGACCTGAGGGGAACCCCCACAAATAATTTCACGATTCTAGGTCCAGTGGTTTGGGCTGCAGTTTGATATGTCAGTCAGTCAGTCAGTCAGTCAATCAGTCAGTCAATCAGTCAGCTTTCATTTATATATATTTATATATATATATATATATATATATATATATATATATAGATGAGGGCCTGAATTCCAAACCATTCTAACTCCAAAATCTAAGAATTAGCAAAACAAGATAATATCTTCATTACACGCATTTATTCCTATCCGAAATCCGAAATAATTAGGTCTGTATACAATTTTTACACACACAGCATATATACTTCCTTGAATACACAAGGTAATAGTCATTTAACATGTGCAACAGCTACACTTTACGTTTGTTTTCATATGGGGATTTCACAAAAATCGTGGAGGTAGTATATGAGTACCATCGTGTAACAATAAATTCTATATACATGAAGCCTAAAAATAAATTACTCTAAAGATAGCCATGTGGGAATCGTGCCGGACAATATCGTTGGTCAGCGGGTTTTGTCGGGGATCTCCCGTTTCCGTCACCCTTTCATTCCAGCTCTTCTCCATACTCACCTCATGTAACTCCTCACCAGTGCTAAAGACCTCGATGATAAGCGCTGACCAAAATCTCTCACACTCTCACAGTGAAAATATTTTATTCTTATTAGTAACCAGTTCATGTTAGATATAAATGCACACGAAAATATATGTCATTTTAATATTTCTTACCGTTTGAAGTTAGCATGGTTTGGAGCTCAGGTCCCTTAATATTCTTAAGTTTTCAGTATATATCAGTAATTCGCAAATAACCTACTTTATGGATTGAAGGGCATGTGGACAGACAACATATAAGGTGTAATTTGACAAATAAATTTAATTATTGTTTTCATAATGATTAAATTATTAATTAGTTTGTACAGCATGCAACTAATGACAAGTAAGCAACCACAGAACAATATTTATGTGACCTTTTTATTGGTGTGATAAGCCACAAAACTGTGGGCTGTCATAGGATCATTAGTACACTGCGCTGCCTTTTGTTGTCATGTGGCTTAATCTCTTATATCGCAATGTACAACTTGAGATTACCATTGTGTTTCTGCATAAATTAAAAAATTTTAAAAACGTGGGTTGACATTGCTTTTTCCCCGTACCCTTAAATTTTCTTGATAAACCTCTTTATATGTTAGCAGTATTATAAATATGAATATGAACCATTTTAGTTTCAATGAAGCATATATATAAACTTTAATAAAATTGGACAGGTTTAATAATTTATAACCAAATCTGCGTGCCTTTGATAGTTGATAGTGCGTATTCAGCTTCGAACACCGACCTACGCATAGACACCAATCAATTTTTTGTTAGTATTTTCCGAAAATTGCATATCATGTTTTACAAATACATGGAGGTGGCCGTTTGCTTGCATGTTCAAGTTAATACATTCCAGGAATTTCAACGCTATAGCTGTTCTAAACGTAATTACTATATGTAGACTACTTATAGTATTTCGATCCCCAAGTAATTTGCATAACATTTTACATCTTTCAACATGTCCACACTTACGTGTAAAAGGTATATTCATGTAAATTAAAATGTAAGTTTAATGTAATGCTGAGTTCATTAAATAGGATATGTATGACATACACTGTTGCATCATTCACTGAGATGTAATAATACTTATTTGTATACCTACACATTTAAAATATACAACGAAAACACTGTGAAGCACATTTCATAGGGAAACAGAAATCGTTTGTGAGCTTGCTTGTAAAAAATAACGAGGTAAGGTAAAATAACTCATTGGCAGCCAGCTCATTTCAGACATATACAAGCAAACAGCTGTATAAAAATATCCTCAGTTAGTGTTAAGTGTTATAAAATTGGTCTTGACATATATCTGTATTTTCTCCTTCATTACGTTCTAATAAGTAGTAACTTTTAATTATATTTTGTAATGATATTACGTTTACTTACGTGACTTAGTTGCTGATCGATTCTCGTATCCAATACACATGCGGTACGATAATTACCGTAAACTGGAGTTACTATGTGACAGCAGGGGGCATCTTCGTAACGTTAAAATTAATTGATTTAGGTCATTCGAGAAAGAAACAATTAACTATTTGAGTAGTATACACTTTTATGTTAAAATCATATATGCTTACTTTAAAAATAATATATTTACTAAACTACCACAAAATAAACATTTTACGCTGCAAAATCCACCTACAGCTGTGACAAAGTGACTCCGGTTTACGGTACAATATCAAGTAACTAGTCATTAGTTATTAATGCAATTAAAAAGAAAATTCTTGTCAACACTGTGACCTAGTAATGCAAGTGTTATTCTGCATCCTTTATTTTTTCATTCCTATTATTTTTAGAAATAATCTTAAACAGTTTAAAAAAGTTTACAAAAAAACCTGTATTTAATAACATTTCTGCCGTGTTGTACATCGCTAGGCTGGACGATGAGTCTCTTTGGAGACTAGAGTATCGGGGAAATGGACGCTCTTGTTAGATTCTATTTCGTGTGTGAACTGTATTGATGGTCACAAAATTCTCTGGGACTCAGCTAACCCTGTAAGTTAAGAAAATACAGAATTAAACGAAATATAAAAGAATCAGCTTACACAGTCAGTAACAAAAAGATCATCAGCCAACAGAGAATTGAACTGAATAATATGTGGTTGACTAAAAGAAAAAAGAAACCATGTTACACAATTAATAACGTAAGTAAACAAACAAATCTGTGTTTAACTGTCTCGGCAGAAAACTAGTCAGTAATACTGCAAGGTACTCATGTTTAAAACTGTGTGCTACATAGTATGTTTAGTTGTTTATTTTGTATGAAAGATTGCCATCTCTTCCAGACATCGATGACCAACGTGGTTTTCTTACTTGACGTAGTTTGGTAATATAAATTTCTATATGTCATGCAATAGTTGTTTGTATTGACTTAATTCAAATAAAATAAATTCTGCAGTGAAGGTTGGTAAGACTTAGCGCATTATTTGTACATGTTTTTATGTATTGTAAAAGAGACTCTTCGTAGATCAATTAGAATAAGTGTTCTTCGTAATGGCATTTTTTTCGCCCTCACAATTAAAATACATTTTTCAGGACGTTTATTGTCAGTTATGTTCTTTCTTCATTGTTGTTTTTGATCGGTTATGGTAACCTAGCTGCAAATTTGTATTGTTTTGGGCTTCTTTGAGAGTTACGACTTATTCGTGGTGAGATTACCTTTTACGAACTACAGTTTGCTTCCATTTTGGGTACTCAAATTAAGCGGCCTCCTTGTTATTACTTCTTGAGGTTTTAGCTGAAAATGTATAGGGATTTAGTTCATGAAGATATTTGACATTTTGTAGTAATATACACAAGATTTACGTAAACGCTTAAATAATTATATGTGATTTTTCGGCCAAAGTATTAAGAGATTTGTTTCCCACATACATTTCATATACAAAGTAGGACTTAAGACATTTTTTACCCTGTTTCTCCTGTTTTAGGTTTTTAAGCTTAAACTGCAGCATACGTCACATGCCTGTTAGGCACTTTTGTTTGAAATCATTTTTGCGTTACATAATAATTTTCTGTTCAAGACAATAAATTATACGGTTTCGATTCATAAGTCAATTAACACATATTTCGTTAGTAACATAATTAAACCTGCCGTACGGTGAGTTGATACTTTTATAAACGTACTGTTAAATAAAATTACTCAGAATACTTCAGTTATTGCCATACAACTATGTAAGCAATGCAGTGTGATATATAAATAAGTTAATTAATTTTATATTGTTTCGGGTCTGTGGGTATGATAATTGTTCGTAATAATTATAAAAGTGAGTTTAACACGTCTGTAATACGACAGTGAAGAATGGTTTGGTTGGTATTGATGACGTAGAAATAGTTATTCTATGTATTATGAACAGCGGCTAAAATATTGAAAATTGTTTAATGGAATATGTAAATAATACGTTAGTTTTAAGGAAATTAAATACAATGTACATTAAGCATATATTACAATATTTTAGAGGTGACGTAGTTACTGGCGGTGGATGAACAATGTATGTACGTCGACTTGCAGTGCAGCCGTCAGCCTGGCAATGTTAAGGCCCAGACACAATTGCGCAGACGTGTCTGTCTGAGCTGTAGGATCATTTTTCAGCGACAGCGGGACACAATTGACGTGGATGAATCAGATAATACGAATGCTACAGGATAGAGTGCAGTACAGTAGACTGTAAATTTTTGTTTTTCTTGCGTAATTGTCCTGGTGTAATAAATGTGTTTTGGTCACTTTAATACGTTCTCATTGAAGGGATTATCACAAAGAATGTCAGTACTAATATTTAAATTGTATTTTAGAGATTGGTAATGTTTTTCCAACTTTAGAACGACGGGAATTTTCATTGTAAGTGTAATCGAACGGAAAATTTATACTCAAAACACACTTGGTAAAAAACTATACATACTAGGAAATATGTTAACTAAATACTTTCACACACAATTACTGTTTGTTTACAAACTCGACACTTTCGCGCGATTATCCGTTTATTTTCGTGTATCTCGTTTCTGATTGGCGCAAAGGATACGTGACGTCACATGCAGATGGTGCAGACCACAAAGTTGCCCAGCTCTGGTCAGACAGATCTGCATCAGCCGTCTGTACTACCTGTACATGACGTCACAGGTCACGTGGGCCAACCAAATACTTCATCGCCATCTGCACCATCGGCTCGGACAGATCAGACGGACGCGTCTGCACAACTGTCCCTGAGTCTTTACGTCGGCGGAAGGATATATAGTTGGTGTGAAAACAGATCCAAACGCTTCCAGAAAAAAAAACATAATATTTCCTTTCTTGAGAAAATTATCTAACGTGTTTAAAATCAATTTTTAACAAAATTGGCATACAAAATTTAAATACCTTCTTTTGTTTAGACCGAAAGAAATATTATCGGGAGAATAGTAGAATTATGGAAGCATGCCATTAAGTTAGGGTATTTCAAGAAGGAATGTTTTATCCCTGATCAGAACTTCAAAGAGAAAAATTACATTTCTGAAACCTTCAAAGCTTGTTATTGGCTCGGTGATCCTTTGATCAATTTTCATAGATAATTACTACCACTAGTTTGTCAAGTGACGCTGAAAATACATTTTCGGATTTCAGAGTGGGTGGTACTACGGGAGTTAACGGAACTTTCACATAGCATTTGAAATCACTAGAATGGAATACGTTTCGCTCCGTATCAAATGTTTCGTTACAGTTTGTTACTAAAGAATACTACGCAGAATATTAATTCAGGTTCTTGTATTCACAAGCAAATATTTCATAAACCTCTGCATTGATTATATTATTATTTTCATCTGATCTATGTTAAATTTTAGCCTTCGTCTTTCGGAAAGTTATGAAACATGAATAAGCATGGCGGGTTCTAGAATCTAAGCAACTACCTTCCGAATGCCTCCCCATTGTTTAATTACTACGCCACCTAATTATGTTCCTATACAATAAAATATACCGTGTTGTGTTATTTTATTATTATTGGCAATAATTCAATTTCGGTTTTCAGGGCTATTCACAAATACACGCCTGCTTAAAAGTATTACGGACTATTGTTTTATTTCCTACTTGCATCGATATTTCCCACAATTCTGTTGTTTTTGGTATGTTGGTACCGAGCTAGGTCGCTTAGCGGTAAGCACCTCGGACTGGAATTCGGGATACCAAGGGTTCGATTGTCGGCTCCGGGCATCCCTACATCGGTTTTCCATTGTTTCCCTAAGACGCTCAAGACGAATACTAGAATGGTTCCATAAGTAAGGCCATGACCCATTCATCTTCCTGTTCCTATTGTTGTGACAAGTTCTATGTAACCGTTTCTATTGGTCTCACTGTCGACGAGACGTAAAACCCTCTTCCATCACTAAGTCGGGGTAATTTTAGTCGTCTTCGCGTAATACGCCACGGATTTTATTTCAAGTTATTCCTTACCAAATATTAATCATATTTTAATGAATATCCTAAGTCTTCTTAAGCAAACGTTTTTCAACGTAATATTATTTAACGTGAAACCTCTATATAAATGCGATTCGTCCATAAATCTGCTGGACTGAAAATCAAACATATTCTCCAGTTAATGTGTTTGACGAAGCAAACAACAAAAAATACGTTCAATCCGGCAGAAGTTTTCCCCACGGCAAATGGAGAAGGCATGGAAATAACATGAAACGTGATATTCTAGCAGTGGGCGAAAAAGAGTTAATATTTGTTTTGTGATTTGCGTCGGAAGAGTTGGCTGATGAGTTTTCCAGGAAATCTGATATGCTAGAGTTACCCAGTCCTGCCCTACATGCAAGAAATGAAAGCCCACGTCTTTATGTCAGGTTTACAGTTCTTAGGGTAAATTTTTCGACCGAGGCAGATTTATTTCCTCAAAATTAAAGAATAATTTATTTGTTTCGAAACTGTGGTTTCCTTTTTTGCTTCTATACAACTCATAGTCAATATGTAACGCATGCAGTTTATGTACGTAATGTATGCGTGTAATGCCTTCAACAAGTGTATTTAATGTATGGGAACGTCTGTATTTATGAAACTTACAAAACGTATTTACATTATGGACACTTAAGAGTATCAAAAGTTCGCTGTAATAAATATTTGCGATTGTATACGTATTTTACTGAATATATTAATGACATGTCGATTTATAGATCCTTTGGTACAGTGCATTATTTTAATGTGTGCCATCACTAATATTAAATTATTTTATTTGTTTAAGTTTCAAAATTAATAATAAAAATTAACAATTAATAGTTTATTAGTGGTGCAAGTAGTAAAATTTGTTTATAAAACTATATATTTAGTTATTTTGTTTCTTTTGCTTACTTTTACGGCTGCGAATCTTTATAAATATAACACCAGTATAATTTTCTTAAGTTTACATATTTTCCTACAGTTATAAATTTTCCTTGAATCAATTGATTTGACGAATATGTAAAACTAATAAAAACAACTGAACCAAACCTTAACCGGCACTAAAAAGAGAAACTCAGTGAAATTTGCAATGTAAATAGCTCGTTAAACCAAGAATGCGGAATTTAATGTTTTTGATGTGTTAATTTCTTTAAGTCATATTTTGTCTAAAGAAACTCCTTATAATACGTTATGAATAGTACTATTTTATTTTACTTCTTCTAGAACCACCGAAATATTTTACTTAAAATTAGAGTTTTCAAAGCGAGAGGCATAATTTCCAAAAGAGTGAGTGAAGAGATTTTGGACAGCGCTTAGCATCGAGGTCTTTAGCGTTGGTGAGTGGGAGGGTGAGGGGTGACATGATGTGAGTATGGATCAGCGCTGGAATGAATGAGCATGTAAAACGGGAGATCATCGAGAAAACCCGCGTCATCCGGTACGATTCCCACATGTGGAAATCCAGGGACCGACCTCGCCGGGAATCGAACCTGGATAGCCTTGGCGGGAGCCGAGAGTTCTGACCCCTCGGCCACGGTGACCTCCATTTCAAAACAAAATAAGTAATAGTAACCGAAGACCAAAACCTGTTGAACGCTAAACAAATAATTATTGTATCGAAATGCATCTACTCGATATCTGGAACCGATAATTTGATCAAACTTTAGAACTAGGAACAAAATTCTTATTAAAAAGGAATGTGCAAATTTTACATGAGTACTCTTTTCCCTTTGCACTGCCAAATTTGCGATCCGGGTTCGATTCCCGGCGGGGTCGGTCCCTGGATTTTCGCATTTGGGAATCGTGCCGGACAATGCCGTTGGCCGGCGGGGTTTTGTCGGGGATGTCCCGTTTCCCCCTCCATATCATTCCGTCGCTGCTCCATACTCAGATCATGTCACCCCTCACCCGCGCTGTAAAGCCCTAACCAAAATCTCTCACTCACTCACTCACTGCCAAAGTTAAAGTTGTATCTGTATAACATAGGTGGCTCGCGATCCAGTGAGCCCTTTTGATAACCGTCTTAAATACAACAATAATTTTAAAATGTTTTTTACGTTAACCTCTAATGTTGATTTTTGAGTAGAATATAATCTTATCTCTACACTCTGATTGTTAATTAGGTTGTTTTTTTTGTATTAAGTGTTTTATATTAAATAGAATAAAATCTTATCTATGCACTCTGATTGTTAATTAGATTGTTTTTTAATATTAAATAGTGGGCATGACACTACCCATCATCTGAAAATAAAAATGTAACTGGAGTTTCAAAAGTTGCGCACTTTATCCTCAACCTCCTATACAAGCACTTCATGAAAATAACTTTGAAAGACACGTCAACTTTACACGAATATGTACTGCTCTTGCAACTATTACAAATATGAAGATAGTGTCTAGTAAATGAAACGTAAAATAGATTAATCGTATTAATAGACGTACTGAAGAATCTGTATGTCATGAAAATTTAAAAATCACCATAATATTCATTTAATTTTCAGTTCTTAAAAATGTTCTGGAGTATTTCCTTAAATATTTCGGCGAAGGAATTTGTAAGACCGGTTTCACAGTCGTGCACGCGCTTCGCTGGAGGAGAGCGGACGGAGAGGAAGCGTTCACACAGCTGGGCGTATGCTACGCGGAAAACCAAGCTGATGGCAGTTATTCGAAGGTCCCTTTGTCGTTGGGCAATATTTAACTGAAAAGAGGAACTAACATGGAAAGGTCGTTTCTGGATTCGTCCGCTAAATCGTAGCAGAAAGGGGCCGCGGTGGCCGAATGGTCAGACCAATCGCTTCCCCCCGAGGCGATCCGAATTCGAGTCTCGACGGGGCCGGTTTTTCGCATACGGGAATGATGCCAGATAACGCCGTTTGTCAGCGAATTTTATAGGGGATCTCCCATTTCCCCCGCATTTTAATTCCGGCACTTCTCCATATTCGCCTCATGTCACCACTCACCAACTCTGAAGACCTCGGTGATAAGCGCTGACCAAAATATCTCACTCACTTGCAGCAGGGGTCCGAAGTGTGCTTTCACGACGCTATGCAGTGATTTGCATGAAGACAAAAACAACTTTTTAAAAATTATTTTCATACGTCCATCACAAATTTGGATGAACGTATCGGTAAAACTGTATTCAAGTTATAAATGTGTAACGCCAATAGGAGTGTGAATATTAAAAGAGAAGATAAACTCAGAGGGACACAAAGCCTTGTAGCATGTGGTGCTGTGTGCAATATCTCGTTATGTAAATAAATAACAAGCGGTTACATTATTTATAGTTACTTCAGTAGATTTACACGTGAAAACACTTACAAATACGTTTTGCAAACAGATTTATAGGTTACGCATAAATTAGTACGGCTAAGAGATTGTGGGTGAAACAGAATTGTTGTGTGCATGTGTTTCTTATGAGAACGTTGATCGGATGTATTTGATTCCGCTTGTGGGTAACGTATGTTGGTATCTTGTACATTGACTGCGGGTAGTCCATATTGCTTAGAAACAGCACATGGGAATGATGAGCTGTATGCATAATTCAGCGGCAGTGAATTTAGATACGGGTTATACGCAAGAGGGGTACTGCATCAGTTGAAGGTAGTTGTGTTGGGAAGTGTTGATGTAAATCGAGTAGTATTTTAATACGCATTATCACATTTGGCACTTCCTCACGGAACTGTAATTTTAGGTTAGCACAGAATTTGTGTAAAGTTGGCAGTATGGTGATGTAAAAATGCACTGTCTTCATCATCTTTTCCCTTGCTTTCCCAGCGCATCTTTAATAATTCTTGCTCAAACGTAGTAATTTTGGACATTTTTCCTTCGTTCTCGATCTCGAGTTTGGGAAACAACTTCCGTGGTCTTAATTTCAATATCATAGTTAGGATTGTCCTATGCTTCTTCACATATTAATATCTGTTACACGGTTTCTGTCAGTGTATAAAAATGTGTTTGTATTCCTACCGTAAGTGCTGTGATTAGGTGAAAGATTTACTATGTCGCAATATATGATGACCTAATGCCAGAAAAAAATCTAACCTGCTGTGGAGAAAAATTTTTCTATTATAGGTTGAATAGAGCCCGCCGATATATCGAATGCATAGGGCCTATTTAGAATTCATAGTAAAAATGGCGGTTATTTCATTACTCGCTTAATGTAGATGTTAATTTAGCTGTGTCAGTTGTCAAAGTATTGCTTTCTATATAACTTCATAAAAGTAAGAGAAAGATGTAAATTATGAATAAAACATAGCAGTAACTGGTTTGAGGGCAATGCCATGGTGTTCCGATATGTAATAGTACATAGGACATGTTACCATATGTGATAGTACATACAATTCGTATACAGATAACTTTTTATGACTACTTTTTTAATAGTTGTAGTGTTCCTTGGAAGGATTACAGAATTCCCTAAATATGTAACTACATAAGTGTCATTCTTCTGTAGGTGGAGTGGAACACAACAACTGTAATATAAATATAAAAATAAAAAGCTGTTTCATAACATGTAGCATAATGCAATATTGCAGTACTTCATTTTTTTCATAGTCACATCTTTGAAGTTGCATGCATATGACTTTGCTTTCCGTAAGTACTCTGTTGTACAGTACAGCGGATATGTGTAAAAAACTTCCATCATATATGAGGTTTTTTACTGTGTAATCTGTTTTATGCTGAAGCGTGTAAAGGCAATGAATTTGTTTGCCTACTTATATCTATTGGGATATATATATATATTTATTTATTTATTTATTTATTTATTTATTTATTTATTTATTTATATTACTTTAACAATTGTGGCCGTAAATAATACGGTCGGTCAAATTATTAATACCAACACTAGTACTACATATGAGAGTTAAATTTAACATAAAATATTTATTATATACTACAACTAGAAATTACACATAGAAAATAGTTTAGCCTATTTCTTCAATCTCGCATTCAATTTTGGGGAACCACAATTTCCGCGATGTCGTTTTATGCTTGCATTCGTATTTTTCGGTTCTTATATTCATCAAACAGTGGGCCCCATAAGCACGACCTTACCTTTCTTCCACTTCACTTATTAACATTTCTGTGTCCACGTGAATTGCGCAGATTCACTTAAAAACTGCTACTTGACCATATGGCCACAACTCGTCCGTCACCTATAAAGGACACTCGTACGGACGGTCTGCTCGACTCTGTAAGGTCTTACGTCAGTAAGATAACTTCATCCGCGTGCATAGCGCGTACCGCCTAGCATACGAGCGACTTTGTAACCGACCTGGTTGGTAATATCTGTCTCTTTATCACTCCCTAAAAGCGTCACACTGATTTTGGCCGCGACTAATACAAAAACACTATTTGATAAGTACTGATTCTCAACTCATATTATTCATATTTAAGGTTCCAGCTCTTTTGCTTGTTTAAATGTCTGTTCCGCCGTGTCTTTGCACAATTATTCCCTACCGGTACCGATAGTGTTAATTTCTTACAAAAACAGCAAGCATAAATTTGTGGTATTGGGCGCGTGGAACTGTGGTCGTATTGATAGAGAGCCAACAATTTTTTTTTAAAACTAGGACTTTGCTTAAATTAGTCGGCTGGGAAATAATAAGTCCCTTTTTACATTGCATGCTATATTCAACCATTATTGTTTCTGCTTACGGTTCTTGTGGCTTAATATAGAAGAATATACATTCTGTTTAAGAAATACGTACGCGTACCATAGCCTTACATCATATAAGCAGCGCACATTCGATAACATAAAAAGGCATTATAATTTTATTCCTGATTTCAATCTGTTGAAAAAATAAGTTGGTTACATGATGCCTTTACTTACAATCTGAGTGTACAGTAAGAAAATATTATCTAAAAAGTGAATTACTGGACTGTATTTAATAATTTAAAGCTTATACATATATCCGATAAATGTTTTGAAGAAAATCAGACAGTTTCTAAACATTTTGGTTACATAAAATTTTTGTATAATAACGTGCGAAACTGCATACTATAATTTCATAAAATGTTAAGGTTTGAAACACATGATCAAAAATTTGGAAACCGAGTGTTTTCTGGTATGCTCTATATAATTAATGTTATCTTCAGCCTAGTGAACTGAAAATACTTGACCGATTATTACCTAATTTGGTATTTTCACATTTACTGAGGTGGTCTGGGTAATCAGCGTAAAAGTCGCAACCACGTACTGCACTCATCGTTTGTTGAACTCGAGTGTGTCAGCAGTTGAAGCTTGTTTGAAGTAGATCTTGAAGAATTGGCTGGTCTCGATGTGTTACATTTGCTGTGATGTGGTGGTTTATTTGGGGAAATAGATACCTGAAAATGTTCGTACTTCTTTCAAAGGATCACTGGTCCGGTCTGCTTTGTAAGAGGACTAGTGACGAAGTAGTTTCGTAGAGGTTGGATAAGCCTCGGCTTCATCGATTTGGTTCCTCGTCAATGGCGAAGCGAGGGTGTGTTTCAAGGGAGGTTATGCTAAGCAGTGCCTGTACAAAACTATGAGTTGTCAGAGAAAACCTTATATTCGTAGGTGCAAGTGATATCTCAAGCAAAGTAGCGTTATAGAGTAAAAAAAAAAACTCTCAAAAATAATCCAATTTCAGAAATTGTAAAAAATGTCTCATTGGCTGATTCCTGCAGGCATGTCAATGCCACTTGGTATTTGCGTTTAGTTGGTTCTAATACCGCTTCCCTTGAAACACGAGAAGGCTTCGCCAATGTGCCTGGTACCTTACACGTCTTGGATTGTTGACTTAACTGGTGCTAACCACTTCAGCTAATCGCAATTACTTCCGAAGGACATAAGTACTGAAGCTGGGTAGTAGACTGACAGTTGGGACTAAGCTGTTGGGTTTCAGCAAAACCATCATATAATATATGTAAGGTGTCTCCTGTTAGCCCTCGCGAACAGGTATGAGAGGGCAAACCTGCCACACCTGCAGGGAAACAACTCCGGAAAAAATGATGCACTGGCAACTTTGGGTGTTTGCCGACACTGTAAAAAATGTTGTACTCCGTACAGTTATATCCCTTGTTATTTTTTGATCACGTACAAAGACTGTCCTTGTAAAACGCTTTGCTTGTCAACTTACATGATACGTCTTTGTAATGCAGCTTTAGACAAATGTGTATTATTTAGATCTTTTAACGATAAGCAAATATTACAAACCTACATGCATACATGCCGTGATGTTCTTTATTTAATATCAAAGAGTTTTCAACTTTTACTGAATTTACGTGTATAAATTAAACCGTATAATTTTTTTTTTTAAATTACAGAGATTTTCCTGTAAATTTACACATCCTTGTAAAGTACATACATTTTCTTTGTAGAAACATCATTTTTTTTTGTAGTTTTACAAACTTTTGTAAAAGTACAAAAATATTTCTCATAAAATGATTTCTTTATAAAGTTACAAGGATTTTCTTTGTAAAAAAAAAACCTCAGTTATGAATTGTTGTCTACCAAAATCACAGGTTCTCCGGAAATTATAAAGTTACAAAAATTACGTCCTCTGTAAAACGTTTCTCTGGAATAAAGTAAATTTTTATATTGATTCTGTGCTTAAAATTAACAAAATGGCAAATGCTAGAACGTATATTAAAAGTATACAAATATAAAAGACCATTTAGCACGGCCGTCAAGGCAGTGTGTATATAAGTGGATGCGGGTTCGAAACAGACTGCCTCCACGATTTTTCAAAAATAATTTTATGTAAAATATATTTATTCAATTGTTATTTCATAAAAAAAGTTTAGTGTCACTAGTAAGGTGAAACGAGTGTTTAAAATTTAATTGTTGCCTTACTAGAAGTATAATATACAAAGTAATAGCTTGTAATTTTACAAACATATACTTTGCACTTAATTGCAAGGTCACCCATTGTAATTTTACAAGGAATTTCTTCGGAAACTGGGTTTCCGAGAATTTTCTATGTAAATGTACAAAAAAAATTGCAGTGAATACACCAAAACAAATAACGTTATGGAACCTTCTCAGTGATTAAGGTAATTCTTGGTTTCTCTAAAATTATCAGATAATACTTTTTCAGACATTAATTTTAAATGCGTCATCCAAGAAATTAATTATCTTGGAGTTAAACTGTTCTCGAATCGCTGATTAATTACGGATCCCCAGCTCCTTTGATGTTGGCCCCTGTATTCCACGCCCGCTGAGAATCTCCAACATGGGCCGGCATGCGTGTCAGCGTGCCTGAACGCGAGGACAATAAAGATGCCGTGCGACATCCCAGGCGCCAGCTACAGCACCATAACCCTATGGTGGAGGGTTGGAGGGGAGAGACGCTCGGAATTCATTCCCCGACATGGCCGCGTGCTTCATCACACATTGTGGCATGACACTTATGCGGTAACCACGCGCGCACACGCCTCTGGTGTGAGCTTCATCAACGCCGTCTCCTTCCCATGCGGCCAGATATTAAAAGTTTCTCTGACATGGAAATACGTATTTCCCGGCCTTGAGTCTCCAACGCATTTTAGACTAAAGTATGGTTCACAATTAAAAACATAAGCTCAGAACGTATAACATAACAGTAGAAACTGTGCACGAACAAACGCTTTGTGCAAAATTAGTTCACAATTGTATTCTTACTGTCCTGTTTAGCCAATGATTCTGAAGTATTCCTTGCTGTGTATAATACAACCGATGGCCATTGAAACATATTTGAAGTTGAATCTAATTTGGAGATAAAAGGAAATACAGAAACTAAGTTCTTACAAACTGTACAGCGTAAAACATTATTTACAATATAGAAACATAACTTTAACAAAAAATATCTTATTCTAGCTTTGTTTTGTTCTTGCGTATTTTTGGAGGTTAAACCAACATTGTGGACATTCACAGACTCCTGTGCTGTGATTGGTTGCTGTCCTATGCGTACGCACAACAAATGAAATATTACAATTCCTTGTGTCAGCATCTTCTATGCACACGAAAATTTGTTTGGTGTTGTGAATCGGTCGTTAAGAATACATGGTGCAAGAGTCAAAAATTTTATAAATTATCCACTAATTCTTATTCTTATGCGTTTGAGTTCGTTTTACTTCATTTAAATGAGACTGACAGAAGTGAAACTGTCATCATTGGTGTCCTTCTGTGGTCCCTGAGGGATTATTGTTACGCCTGTGATAAATGTCAAAAGAAAATGTGTCACAATAATTTAATATCACCCGACTCATTCGTTACATATCCATCCATATATGTTTAACATTACTGGCGAAATAATTATTTAAGTAGCTAAATGAATTGTTCTTATTAAGAGCCTTTGTCACTTATTATGTTGAATTTTTCGTAATCCCGTCGTAATTAAAAATATGGCCAAATTTAACAGACAATATTTCAATTAGGACGTAGCTAATTACTTTACTTCTCATTACATACATTTAATTCGAAAAATTAAAACGTAACTATGAAATAATTAACTAATTTAAATTTTAAGATAAAAATTCTCTCACCAAATAATAAATTAAAAATAACTCCCGGTACTGATTACAATAAAATACAATAATACGCACCTAATAGTAAAATGCAATGTTTCTGTAAAGAAACATTGCCGGTTATTTGTCACATCATTCATTTATTAAAAAAAACGAATATTGTTAACAAAATAAGTGACGCAGCCTCTTAAAGACGATATTACTTCGAGCTGTCTTAGAGTTCAATGCGAAAGCGAGTAGGGGTCAGAAGAGTTAAAGCATAATAATGACATTTCGGCATTAAATTAAACAAAGGTACAATATTATGAATGCCTTTTATCCATAGTTTCGTAAAAATTCTTATTATAATGCCAATTTCAATATTAAAAAGGTATTTATTTGAGCAAGTTTGACAACTCGCAACAAATTAAAGTAATCGACGAAAAAGAAATATAAATAGCAAAGTTACCTCCCACCTTCTTTCGCATTCGAAAGTATATACAAAGACTATTATTTTCCAATGTATTATTTCCGTGCATTCGCTTGATGCACTCTAAAAATATACTTAGGCCGAAAAAAGTTATCTTCCCCATCCCGCTCATCAACGGTCAAACTCATTCCTCCCTAAGCTGTAGCTCTGTCAAACACCAAAAGGTTTCCAGATTTCCGTTGACTTTGCATAATGTTGGTCTGACATACTGTATAATGATATGTACCCACATCGGGCGATCAGCATTTGAAAGTCCTGCAACTTGGTATCTTCTTTAAAATAAACCAAACACTTAAAAATTGTAAATATTTCTGAAAGTTACGCACTGTATTTAGGTACAGTGAATGCGGGCTTCAACTTTGTCTTTATAACAAGAATACAATTCACAAGTTGATACATATTTACGAAACTTTAAGACAATTCCAAGACAAGCAGACTAAATTCAGATGCCAATCAGCAAATGTTCTATATTTAAGCATAGGATTAAGAAAATTATGTACTTTCCTAGCCATTCTTATTTACGCATGTAGTGTGAAAACTTTTATGATCAACGTGCAGAAAGAGAGTCGACTGAAACAAGTTCCTAAGACAATAAAAGGTTGGGAAAATGTTGAACATATGCCCTTGAAATGCTTGTTTGTGTGTGTGAGTATGCACACATGTGTGTTAATTATACTTAGTAAATTAAAGTAGCAAATTAGACCGGAAATGGAGCAAAGTGGTAAAATATAGTTGGGACTAATACTCGAGAGGATCGGTTGTCGTACCCGTTCCGGCCATCCAAATGTCAGTTTTCCATGTCGTTCCTATGTCTCTCCAGGCCAATATAACAAAACGTTCATCGGTGTAGATATCTTCCCCGTTTCCTATCTGAGCTGTTCATCTCATCTTTAGTGTAATCTCTGACGAAAAACGAAAATATGTTGTCCTACGTGTCTTCGTGCATAAAGCCTAAAACAGAACGCTATTATGGCCACATGTTGAAGTCCTACTTTCTGGAATCTTACGCGTGATGGAGAAGTAGTAAAACACTCGCCTCGCACTCGTGAGGACTCGATTTCGATCCCCGGCTTCGATCATCCTGATTTCGGTCTTCCATTGTTTTCAGAAATCACTCCAGGCGAATGCTAGGATGGTTCCTTTTAAACAGGTTCTAAAAAAGCTGACTCCTTCCATCTTTCCGGCATGTTTCTCTACCAAGGCCTTGTGCTGTTCAAGAGCACGCAAAGTCACAAATAAATTAATTAATTAAAATAAATTAAATTAATAAATCATTCTCTAGGATGTATGCTTATCCCCTAGAAATCGGCTCTCCACGAATGCGGTAACCACGTGATACTAGGATTTGTACATGTGTCGCAAACCATTCAGGCATAGACACAAATTTCCTCTACACTAATGACCGATTACTTAAATAAAGGTGGGAGCCGCGGTGGCCGAATTGTCAAGCCATTCACTTCCCTCCGAGGCGATCTGGGTTCGATTCCCGGCGGGGTCGGTCCCCGAATTTTCGCATGTGGGAATCGTATCGGAGGATGCTGTTGGTCGGCAAGATTTCTCGGTGATCTCCCGTTTCCTCCTCCCCATCATTTCGGTGCTGCTCCATAATCACCTCATGTCACCATTCACAAACGCTAAAGTCCTCGATGTTAAGTGCTGACCAGATTCTCTCACTTAATAAAAACGGTAGAGATTACTATAGCGACACTAATAGAATGTTTTCCTCGTCGTTCTTTAACACAATAGAAAAATTCCTTAACGTTGACATTGTTTATAAAAAATAGTATTTAATTGAACACTTACATGCGTTCGGTGAAACAAAATTTGGAGTACAAATGTGCTTAGCGATTGCAATTTTTTTCATGCAGTAATTAGACTACGGTAAAAGAAATTCTATACATCACACGCAATATAGTAACAAAGGTTTTTAAACTCGTATGCTGTCGCATTCGCAATTAATAAAATTATCACTTTTTTTTAGTAAAATTGTAAATGTGCTCTTCAAACAAAATACATAGTCCAATACTTATGCATTTTAAACTTAATATGCTAGAAATAAATAACCCGTCAACTCAATTCGCATTCAGTATGAATTAAATAACATTCATTGTTCTTACTAACAAATATATCTAATCTTCTTCAAACACGTTTACGAAGCGGAGTTTACCACTAGTGACATCTGCCCTTCCGGCAAGTTTAATTCTGACTTTTCAATGCCGTATAGGTCTACAAGAATCTGAAAAATACTCGTAAAAGTTTTAGTACTTTCTTTGGTTTGTGATGAATGAAAACCGTACTCCTTCAGCGTCCAAAATTTGTTATGAAAATGTATATGTGTTAATTTAATTTTCGTGCTGAATTTTTTCAAACAAATAAGTTTTCATAAACAACTAGCTAAAAATGTGAACTGAAATAGTTACAATAAATACGACCGTACACGATTGCAATGTTGGAACCCACATTTGGATGGAGTTATGCAGAAGGGAACCAACCCAAAAATTACTGGAGCTGAGATATTGAAGGTCAAAGTCTACTGTGTTCTATAAACCTTGTAGAAACCACTTTTTCTTGCCTCTTCTTTTTATTCAAATATTGTGATTTAATACTTTTTTTTCTAGGATGTACTTCGTACCTTCTTCTTCTACTTGGAATGATTATCTCAAAATAAATTACTTTGTGGATTGGTTCCGTTCTGCATAACTCCATCCATTTATCCTTACCAGTGTGTTCAGATACTGTGTAATTGAAACTAAAATAGAAACAAAGCAATGTGTACTTGATAATTTTTATGCATAGTTATTCAGTGCGTGTTTCACACCTAAAGTAAAGTGTTTATTTGTGTGCAGGTCGTAACCACAATGGTATCAACGAGGAGATAATATGGGTGAGCATTGGGATGGGGATCACCATAGCCATCCTCATTACCATAGCGCTGTGCTACATCCTCCGAGAGAAATGCAAGAAACACCACGAGTACTATATATCCGCCTAGAGGTCACATCTGCACTGCTGTGCGAAAAGAACAAAATGAAAGTTAGGAAAAAATATTGCTTGGTATTTGTGGGAGGATCCCGTGAAGCAAACGACAACGAAGCTTCCAACAAGATTTTAACAAAGAACCAATGATGTTCTTCTCAGAGAATATCAGAAAACTCTTCTTAATAATGCCCCTGGAAAAACTATATTATGGTGTTTACTTGTTATCGTTGTAAGTAAAAATGAAATGTCGTGCAATTAAGGATAGGTTTCATGGCAATGCAAAATTTTCTTTGGTCAGCATTCTTTCCTCAAAGATTTATGACGGAGTGTAATTTCTTACTTCGCAGTCTGTCATTTTTCCTTGGCCAGTTAGTTATACCCATAAATTTACAATGCTGAAGTGTAGATAATACATTACCAGCAGTGAGTAACTGGTTGAAATGTGTGTAGTTGCATAAAGTACTAAATGTTTCATACAATTTCCAGAAAGGTTCAGTAACGAACACATATTACGGGTTGAAAATTTAATATATACAATATTTAGAGGTTAGAATAAATTTTTTGAAGTTTTAAAATGTTAATATTAGTAAACATTACGATAAATTCGAAAACATTTTTAACGGTATTTAGTGTCTAAGATCTTAAGAGATGCATTCATGAAACCTCACCTTAAATTATTAGGGACCACATAAACTGTATATATTTACTGTATTCACTACTGTTTATTAATTAAACGTATTAACGGGAAGTACATTCCAGATATTTTGTGTTATAACACCTATATGTGTAGCATATGGCTAGGTTATAAATACCCCAATGCGCCTAAATATTTAAACTTACTCTTTATTATTTTGCGCTGTTTTGACGGATGAGACGTTTAAAAAAATATTTGATACAAGTACAGTACTTATGGACAATAACTGACAAATGTAATGAAAAAAAAAAGGATGATATATTTCAAAATAATTAGTTGTGAATGTTAAAACCACGTAGTTACAAGAATGTTCACGTTTAATCCAAATTATCCGAAGGTATTTCTAAGTAAGTTGAAAATGAAGTGATAAATTTCGAATCAGCGCTTTGGAGACGAAAACACATATGAAAAATTCCTGTTTAATGTAATTATTACATTTGTATGCAGTTGATTAACACTTAATTATCACATAACAAATCAACGTATAAAATATCAAACAGAATTTTATTCAAATATAACATGTTATCAGTTTACGTCTGAAATATTATTGAATTTCTACGAAATTTTCTTAAGGTTTAGTTTTAACACTTCTTACTGCCGAGAGGATGTCTTTGTTTTATTAATGAATGCGTCTTCTTGTCGTTGTCTTGTATAAAAAAAATACGTTATGTCACGTCTCAGGCGTTGTCATCATGAATGAGTGCTTGATATTGTATTTTATTTACTTCAGCTCAAGACTTCAAAATGGCACGATAAAATAAACAATGATTTAAAATTAATTTTCAGAAATATTGTGTGTGCTTCGAATATACAAATGAAGGCAAGAATGTTATAGGAATGTACTTCCAAATAAACTTTTTCAAATCTTGTACCTCAACGTGTTACATGTTTAGTGTAAAATAGTCAATACTGTAAAGGGTTTTAGGAATAAAGTAGCACTTTATATTAGTTTACAGTATATAGCATTTTCTTTTTAGCTATCTGATAAGCCGATTATGTATGAACAATAGAATTATACATTTAAATATTTGTGAAGTACTTTTTTTCTTGATAAATTATGTTATATAGGTACATTAAAAATTATTACTGTAATAATTGTATGTAAATTTGTTGCACCATTATTTAATTCTCCTTTACGATCACAATGTAGGAATACCCAATTGTGTAAGCGTATTTATCGGATAGAAAAATCGATTTTGAATCAGCGATATAATATAGTGTAGGCCCTATTAAAACATTTGGGTGGTTACAGATAGTTATTGTAATGATTTTGCTGTCAAGTAAATTAAATGTTTCTATTTTAAGAAATAAATTTGACAACACACTTAGTGTTAAATAAATTTTTTAAAAATTCTTAAATTTACAACACCAAAGTTTCACCTACATGCTTGTGTTTCTCATTGGATTCCATTGCTCACAGTAATAAAATATGTGTTTTCTGAGTGTGTGGAGTACATAAATTTATAAAACCTAAGTGGCGGATGAAATATTTTTATTTAGAATTATGCTGTATCTCGTGGTGACAGTAATACAACAAAGATCTACATGGAGATTATGCCAAAAATTCTAAAACGTAAACGTTATATTCATTAACACCGTATGTTTTTAAAAGTAAGTAAGGCAATGTATAGCATATTTGTACCCATTAACATTCGAAACCAGGATGCAGATTTTAAACATTAGAAACTGAAACGACAAATATAGATCCCTATATCACGAAACGCTTTCAATACTAACCAAAAATATTGCTTTCAAAAATTAATTTTAAAGTCAAGTCAACAAAGTATGTTGTTGTTAGGGTCATTTCGTTGAATGTCGAAAGTGTTTCGTCAACTGAGTTCTATTATCTGTAAGATAAACAAATAGTATTTTGCAATTGTCCACTTTTTCTAAGCAAATAAACTATTTTGTAACATGTTACGCAATTATCGGAGAGTTATAATGATGATCTGGTCGAATTTATCGCCAACCGCCCTCTTAACTTTCTGGCAAATACTCTCTGAGAATTGTAAAAATAATAATTTGCAAAATATTACAGAAACAAAATTTCAGCATGCTGTGTTGTGGCAGCCCAGTAAAATTTATCAGCATTCAAGAAAATGCTACTGTACTTAAAGACATATATTTCAGGAATTCTGTCAATAAATAAACATAAATTTAAACATGCAATTATTATGCTTCGGAATTGCAAACAGTAATTAATTTTTATAAGTTTATCTTTACATTGAAAAAACACTATCTTATGGGAAGTTTCGGACGAGGCATTAATAATGGAATAATGAAGAGTCTATAAACGGCAATAAATTACACCTCACCTGCTCGTACGTACCAAATTATTTATATGATACAAGGTGAATTATGTTTCAAAATAAAATAATTCCTTGTAACTAATAAGATCGTCAAGTGAAAGACCTAGTAATGGAAGCATAAGCATGCATGAATTACAAAATATACAACAAGAGTTCGGTATTTTCACTGTAGATTGCATGGATCGGGGTGTACCATTGCCATTGTACGTTAGCAATAGAGCTGGACATCACCAGTTATGAGGTTAATTATACTGCAAATTAGAAATCTCAGTATTTGGCAAGATACAATTGTCACTGCTGGCTAACATTATCCTGGTGGTTATGGAGAAACCTTCATCCTTCGGTAATCTTCATTGCAACAAGAAGTTATCTCCATCAGCGTCAGCATTAAGTAGAATTATTACCGATACCAGCACAGCTAGTCGCGAAAATTGTCCCCGTGTCAAACTCGTTATTTAAAAAAAAATTCGATTGTCTCCCGAACCGGTAGTAGAACTTAATATAACTGCTGACTAGGTCGGTGCTACTTTCTGGCTAGCCGCTTCACATTAAAATTACGTCAGAAACCAGTTCCCTGGTTATTTTGTTATGTTTAAGCTCAAAAAGACATCCTTCATGTTTTAACACGTATTTTTTATTATTTAATAGATTAGCTTTACAACTGAATATTTGAAATCAATTTTCACTCTCTTCCATACGTTCAAAATATTACAAATTCGGCACACTTACTAAAAGTCTATGACAGTACAATAAAATCACAGCTATTACCTGATATTCTCACCTGTTACGGTAAAGAAATGTCGGCTGGAATCTTTTCAGTTCAATATTTTTTACCACTTCCGGACATCCGAATTACTTGAAAATTTGCACTCGTATTCAAGAGTGGGGTGCTTTCTACTTACAAATGACTTGGCCTTTACGAATAGCTAGCGGCGAAAAGTTGAAGTCAAGGGATTTTTCCGTCAACGACTTTATTCTTATTTTATGCTTATTAAAAACTTTAGTCACATTGAATAATGGGGCATACTATCGCATTATACTTGAGGATAATTTTCAACTTTTAAGCTTGGTGTTGCTTAAAATCGATTTTTAACTACTTAATACTTTATTAGTAAGTAATTTCAATGCTGTGCAATACAACATGGTATTTTTGTGCATACATGAGTACAGTTTTCTGGCTAAAATTTAGTCAACAAATGTTTATGACTTGGAGCAAACCACATTACGTAACCAATGGTGGTAATGTGGTTACGGTCGGCACGTCAGTTAGTACATTTCTAACTCGTCCAAAACTAAGGCAAACAAGCTGGTATTTTATAATTGGAAGAGTTTAGAGTCGGGAGTGAAATGTCACTGGTAAATCATTCACTTACTAGACAGACCAGTTTCTTGTTCATTCTGCGCTGCGCATATTTCTGGAAACTTCTCTAGATATGCTGACCACTGATTATCTTATGACTTTGAAGATCTCAGTAATATCACGAAAAGTATCAACTGCGGTCAAAATTGCATCTTAAAATATAAGATTCACCAAGGCTTGCACCAACTTATGAATAATACTCCAAAAAAATATTTTATAAGAGGTTTCTCAAAGTATCCCGTTTAAAAATAATTATTTTAAACAAAAGTATTAACGAAAATATATTGCCATACAAAAAATCGGAAAAAAAATCTTCCTTCGTTATTAGTTTTCTGACGTTAAAATAACACTGTTAAAATTTTTACGTAAAGAACCAAACAATAACTTTTTTACTATTCAGTTATACAGGGGTTTCTTAAGAAAGTTGTATGTAGAATACTACTTTTTTGTACGAACGACTTTTCGAATAGTTGATAAACTGAAAATTAATTTTTTTAGTTCGGATTTACTACTTAAAGTCATTAGATGTAAGAGCTTTGTGCGCAAGTCCTTTCATTACCAATATTATCATAAAATATAGTCGTGACACGTGAGACCAGACCACAGTCACCAAGAAAAATGTCCACTGCATGAAGTACACTTATCAGCAAATACGTCGTCCAAGATCGCCGAAGTATTACGAGCTAAACGTGCAATTCGGCTTTTGAGTTAGAACCGAATGCATTGCGTTACAATCTTAAATAACTTAAATATTTGGGAAAGTGTTTAACATAGAAGTTGCAAGTTAACAAACTGAAAAATAATTTTTCGCTTAGTTTCAAGGCATTAATAAATAGTATCAATAATTTTCTTCGATTCTTAATTTTGTGTGACTGTAAGGCAAGCCAATGAAACAGTTACTGATTCTTACAAGCAGAACTGCGTAATCAGAAATACAAACAAATAAATTTGTGTTTTGCCAAGAACACTCCATAAACCTCTTGAAACACCACGGTTTTGGATTTTAAAATAACTTACTGTTTAAAACAACTAACTTACTTATAACTTACGCTTACACCAAAACGTTTACATTACCTTCTTTGTTCACTTGGTGTAAAATTTTGGTAGTTTGTCTTAAGTATAAATAAAATTGACTTTATTATAATTCACACTGTAACCAAGGATCATCTTTCATATTTCTTAAGGGGAAGATTTAGATAAATTATAGGAGAAAGAACCTGGAAGTGTAACTAAATACGTTTTAAGAAGATTGAAAACGTATAACAGGATTTATTTTGGGTAATCTTAACTGTATAAAATTTACAAAGAATTTGCTACAAGTTATGTACATAAGAGATTTATAACATGTATACAAACAGGTTTGTAACTGTGTTTATATGATAGAAATATATTTAAAATCTTGCTACTCTTAAGAATGCAACCACCACGTAAGTATTTGTATTAGCGTAAGTTGGGATTGACTGGTTAATTATGTACTTGTTTCAAAATAAATGTAATGAAATGTTTGAGAGTGTGTTTATATGCCTATTTTTAAATTTATATTTCTTCCGTATTGAAAATATCAATTTTATTTATATTTCTCATCATTGTATAAATAATTTTTTTCATTATCAATTTGTTAATAAACTTCTCGACAAGTATTTTGTTATAGTAATATCAAAACTTCGACTTTTGCAATAAAACAACATTTTGTAATCTTTGCATGAAAAAAATATTTTCAAACTACCTACGCCTACACAAATGACTTGGCGAAGTGATTTGAAAAGCTCTGTTCTAGTTACATATAAAATATAGCTTTTAAGTTTCGTTGGTTTTGCAAATTATAATTTGTCTCGCTCATTAAAACCTTCAAATGTATAATATCAAGGTGAGTGTCACATTTGTTTTTCTCGAATGTTTATGATACTGGTCATAATTTTACCACGCTTTGCAAGAAAGTTTTGAAGTATATCCACGCTCGCAAGTCAAAGAGAAAACTAATATAAAAGCATGGCTGTTCCTTTTTCTCTAGTTTCTTCTTGTAGGGAAAATTAAAAAAACTAGAAACTGTGTCTACCATTGTTTCATATTTTTTTTTTTTTTTTACATTGTGAACGGGCAGCTTCCTGCACAGAAAATCTATCTTCTATGACAACAAATTTGAGCTCCCGGCTGCTAAGGATGGACGTCAACATTTGTTAGCGCCATACTTTATAGACACAGGTATACAGCGAAACGGCAAGAATTAGAATTTCAACATATATGAGGGGCTGAGAGTCATAGTGGCGAAAGTCACAATTATTTAGTTATGTCGTTTTTATTCATATTATTCACATTTTCCAAAAGAATATTCCGTAACAAATATTTCACTCTTAACTGATTTTCTGAATTCCATCTGATTATTGTAAAAATGTACTGCATTTTGCATGTGATTACAAAAAATATGTTTAAGAGGAAACTATTTTAACTGACACCAGTATAAATCTAAGCCCTTCACATGGAAGTAGATTTTTGGTACCAAGCATTTCGTAATCATTCTCGCTATAGAAAATCAAGAGGTAATTAAAAAGTCATCCTCTGCACAGTTATAAAAAAGACATCAATTTACTAGCGTACATAGTGAGCCAATTTTTCGCAAGTTGGTGCTTATTGATTTCAAATAATTCGGTTAATTAACCGAACAGTAAACATTACATTTAATACTTTAATCATAGTGCAAAAATGTTTCAGGGAACTACCATATAAAACAACGGAAATAGAGAATAAACCTTAACATTTAAAGCCAACATAAATATTTCTTTCCATTATTTGTTTTAAAAAATCATATGAGTTACTTAAGGAGTTTCCGAGACTGCTGTAAAATGTTGTATTTTCTTTTAGAAAATAGCGACAGAAAATGGTATTATGTTTGTTGTAATTAATTAAACATACTGCACATTAAGATTAGTGGTAAAGACTCAAATACTTTTATGAAATAAATGTAAAACAATTAAATCAATAATATGGGCGTCATTTTGCAATGTGCCCCAAACACTTAAGACATTCTTTAAGGATAGCCTAGAGTACGATTTCTTACGTGAGGAATTCAGCGGGCATCGGTAGTGCCGTTGCTTACATCCCAGTTGCCAAAGAAACTCCGAGTAAAATTTCATAGGAGTTCTTGTAAAAAAAACTTAAATGTTTGTAAAATAAAAAGATGTAGACATGTATTTGAAGATTAAATAACGAATAATGCAATTTTAAATGTTATTATTAATTTTATTCTTATCATGACACTGAACCTATTTAACAAATAACTTCAAAATAAATAATTTTACATGTAAATATTTTAAATACGTGTGTATACACCATAATTCGAGCCTGCATCATTATCCTTGCGCTTAGATGCGCCTAGCGTACCACTGGTCCACATTGAATAGCTTACAGCTTGTTCTTTTCTTATTCGTATTTATTCAATGATTAAATCAGTGACATAATTTATTAACTTTGATGCGTGAAAGTATAAATATTATATATATACACACACACAAAATTCCCGAAAAATGCTTTCGAGAGGTTGTGATTAGGGTATAACTCCGACATCGTTATGTTTTTTCAGACTACAAATTTTCCTATTTTTTACAAAGAAAATCCTTGTAACGTTTCAAACAAATTATTTTACCAGTAAATGTTTGGAATTAAAAAAAAATTTGTAAAACTACAAATGATTTTTTTTTGTTATTTTTACAACAAAATTACAGTGAAAGCGTCCGATTTGGATCTTCTCATTAATTAATCGCTGGTTTATTAATGACTAACTAGGTGGTAAACTATACAGTCTTGATCGCATAAAAAATAACTTGTAAGGAATTAGTAGCATAATGGTAGAAAGGTATTTGGACTTAACGTATCATCTACAGCGAGATCTTTATAGTAGATACAGGAAATTTTGCGAATTAATTTGTAGAGATGTTTTAGACCTCAAACCAGTGCACACGTTACTTAATTTCTCAATTGGGTCATTGTAACTAAAACTCTTTTTTGAGTACTATGAATCAATATAAGACCTGCATTGGAGCAGCAGCCAGTGTACAAGTAGTTGATGGCAGAGTGTACACAGAACTGTGGAGTCCACCCGGCTGGTCCTTGAACCCGCGAAATTTCCGGTTCTCTAATCATCAGACACGGAGAAAAAGGAATGTGCCGTAAACTGGGTATACTTTGCACCAGCATGTATAACTTTGCACCACCAAAAAATATATTTTCTATGCTGACAGTTGAAAGACAAGTGATTGGATTCGATGGTATTAAATTATAATTTTTTAAATACAAGTTCGTGATGTGTCTTTATTTCACCAAACGACCTAGAAACAAATATTTTTGGTGGTGCAAAGTTACCCATGCTGGTGCAAAGTATACCCACTTTACGGTACTGACAGGAAACGAGGGAGGAAGCGCCCATTAGTTTAGTTAGGAACCATCACAACATTCACCTAGAGAGGGATGTAGGGAAACCACGGAAAACCTAAATTAGGATGGTCGGAGCTGGGAATCGAACCGGAATGGGAGTACAACGTGCTACCGTTGCCCCACCTCAGTAGCATATTGGTACAGACTGATTGCGCGTTAGTATTTTTTTAAATTATGTACTAACATAAATTTCCTCATTCTCAATATGTAATAAGAAATAATACAATAATTACATAGAAATAATACAAATAAATTTACAGTATTAATGTAAATACAATGTAAAGTAAATTTAGTTCATCTCATCGTCATTACTGTAATGTATAATTATGCTAAGTAATTGAGTAAAAAGAAATTAATCAATATACGTTTATGGTAACTTATGATTTTACAACAGAAATTCTTCTTCTGTTGAATGCTTTGAGTGTAAGGTATTCCTTAAGGGACCCTTTATAAGCTGAAATTGTTCACTTTATCAATATTTTGTAACTTCGGATGTAAATTGTTCATTAGCCTGGTGTCAGAATTTCAGGAGCTCTTGCTAAGAAATGAGTTTTCATGTAACATACAATCCTTGCGTTTACTTTCTTGCAGTTCGTTGGAGTAGGTGTAATAATAAATGTTCACACCGAACTGAGCACTCGTGTAATTAATTATTTTCCCCGGAGTTTACTTTTGAAGTGCTGTAACTTTACGTGAATGGCGAGAGCTTGGATTGACCTCGACACAGTGGACAAAGGGTGCTGTAGACACTCGTCGGTTGTGTGCAATCAACGCGCGGTTAATTTAACTTGCCCGACAGTTCGAGGCAGTCCAAGTAACTTGTGTCTACAGGTGGACTTGAGTTTCAGGATCCATCCCTATTTGCAGAGCGAGTTCAGGCTTCAATCGAGCCGTGTTGCCCCGACTGCCAACGCTACTCCGAACTTTCAAACTTCGCACGTAAACGATACGCATAAAAGCGTCTAGCTAATTACTTCATGCGTCTGAACTTGTACCTCATATAGTATGTAATTCCTGGAAAATACCATAACTACGATAAAATGGAATTAGTCTAATTATATACATTTCTTGGCAGCCGTTTTGAATTATAGCACGACATTATTGAAAAACACATTTTCTACATAGCTTGAAAGTTTTATCACACAGTGGCCTAGAAGAAATATTATTATTGTTTTACGAATAACTGTTTATTTTATTACTCGGGCTATTTGGCTCGTTTATTTTCCGTACGTCAGGTTCTTGACTAAAGTAAACACACCTACTTGCTACATCTTTCTCATTTTCACCTTTCCTAGGACATAATTTTAAGTGCCAGAAAGAATTGTTGTAGAGCGAGTACAAACTTAATTACATTTTACCGACAATTATTAGTAATTTTAAATGAACCGGTAACAATCATATTTAATAAATTATTCAATCAAATTATTCTACAAAAATATTTTTAACTAATCTTCTCTGTGGCAATTTAAACCCAATTAAAATTTAAGTCACATTTAATTAACTAACGTTACACTTTTAAGAAGTGGCTCGTTACAGTAGAAGCAGACCATAATTAATTTACAGTATACGCTACTGATTTACGAAACAAACCTCGTAAGATTCAATTACCTCGTTGTAACGTCCCTTGGCTTATTAAAAAAGTCAACATATTCCATTTACATTATTTATCACATATATTTCATACTGTTTGAATTCGAGTAAAATAATTTGAGCATAAAATTCTCACTTGCATTCTAAGCAGCTCTCAAAACAATTTCAACAAACGATTGCTATTTATGCTGGAAAATGTAAGGGTTATATATTGATGCAACTACTGACAGAGTATACTTTGTCAAAAAAAGGTGGCATAGCGAACTGATGAATTCTTTGGCCGCGGGGGAAATCATAAGAAAGCGAAGGGCTGCACGGGAAAGTGTAATGATATTCCTAAATTTATCCTTCCGTTACGTTTGCTGAAGTCCTTGAGTAACAGTTATGATAAATTACACTCATGTTTCGTCACAAAGTACATACATTCGTGTATTTCTCATTGCGAGCATTGTGCTCATTTCTTAATGGCATTATACGATTACAATTAAAACGACACATAAGCTAGTAACTTCTTCTCGGAATTCCACAAGTCAGTTACAGTAAAGATTTTTCTTCTGTCTATAGTTTAATGACAACAACTGCATACACTTAGGAACGAAATTTTATTATTTATAAGAGCGAAATCAGCCAATTGTTGCTGCGTTATGTAATTCTGAATGCTCCAATTATTTTTCTTATCACGTAACTATATAAGTCCCACTGTCGTTAAAATAATGAATATTAGTTAATGAAAAATAAAAAAAGTGCATTGATTGTTACTGGGTTCTTAAAAGTGATTGTCTACAAAAATGCTATAAAATAACTTATCGCGTCACTATATAAGTCCCACTTTCGTTAAAATAATGAACATTAGTTAATGAAAAAATTTTAAAAAATGTGTATTGATTGTTACATGGGTTATTAAAACTGTTTGTCTACAAAAAATGCTATAAAATAACTTTCTCCTACTATTTAAGCAATCATGTTACAGTTATGCGTTTTTTGAAAAACTCTTTATAAAGCTGTAATTATGTTACTTCGAGTACGCTAATAGCTTACTTGACACTAACAAAACATTTGGTCTAGAAGATTGTAAAACAGTTTTCTATAACGGCTTTGTTCCTTCCTTTTTTATTATTTATGCGAGCGAAATTACACAAGTGTTACTACGGTATGTATTTCTGAATGCCCCAATCCTCTTTAATGTTCTTATCACATCACTATTTTGGTCCCACTGTCGTTAAATTAATGAACATTAGTTAATATAAAGGTAAACAAGAAGTTACCAGCGTAACTGATAAGCCTACTTTACTAAAAGTGGGTGTCATTTAACCATGAAAGATACAACCCTTTACGTTATCTAGGAATATAAATTAATAACAATAAATATACTAAAGATAAGTCAGCTTGCTAAGTAAAATGCGAGTACCCAGTAGAATAAAATTGGAGAACAATTTTGTGAGATGTCTTTCTATCATAAAGGATTTCACCAAACTTGGTACACATATACTACATATAAAGCTGACATGACTTTTGTGTATTTCGTTCATCCTTTGTTCATATTTTCGCAATGTCGGCCATTTTTCAATCTTTAGCATAGTATAATATATCTCAGGAAATATTTTTCAGAATTTCACCAAACTTGATACACATATACTACATAGAAACGTGACAAATATAGTGTATTTCGTTCATCCTGTGTTCATATTTTCAAAAGGTTGGCTAATTTTAAGTTTTTCAGCTTAGTGTCTTAGGAAATATTTTCCAGAATTTCATCGAACTTGGTACACATATATTGCATACAAAGCTGACATTACTTTTGTGTAATTCGTTAATCCTGTCTTCATATCTTTAAAAAGAAGGTCATCTTTATATTTTTAGGGTAGTAATACATATCTTAGGATATCCATATATTGTTTTCATATTTTCATCGAACTTGATTCACATTTACTGCATATAAACCTGACTTGACTTTAGTATATTGCGTTCGTCCATACGTAATGTTTTGAAAACGACGGCTATTTTTCATTTATCTTTATGGAAGAAAGACATCGCAGAAATTTTTTTCCCTAATTTATTAAACTGGTTACTCGCCTATTGCTCAGCAAGCTGGCTTATATTTATTATATTTCGTGTACAATATATCTAAATAAATATTATAATTTAATATACCTAGATCATGTAAACTACTTTTAATTTCCAGGGTTAATTTGCACCCACATTGGGTAAAAAGGGTATATCAGTTATGCTGGTAACTTCTTGTTTTTAAACATTTCATAGTTATACACATGGTAGGTAATTTTCGTACCTACAAATCTGGCCAGCATGTCGTCGTAGCTAATGTCGAGAAGGGTTTATACGTATGAACAATAGGGTGCGGAAAGTAAATTTTCAGATTTTATAGAGGGAAATAGCTGCTTAGAAATACATATGGAACAAAACCCGCATATATTGAACAATATAATATTTTTTGAAAACACATAATAAACATACTGTAATGAACACCTAGAAAGATAATTTTGTAAATTTTCCGAAAGGTATTTTTTCTCTCTTTGTCTTTCACGCTCACTTATACATCAAATTGATATGGGTGTCGGATGATATTTGACTTGTAATAAATTTTTTTCTTGTGCGAGTAATGGACCAGAATGCAATTTCAGCAAAACTGTTACTTATTTTGAGAAGTCATACAGAAATTACATCAAAATCCTCGCTCAAGTACCAATGAAATCTCAGCAAAACTGTTACTTATTTGGAGAAGTCATACAAAAAATACATCAATATCCTCGCACAAGTACCTAGGTCAACTATTTTAAGCCGTATGTGGATAAAAACAGGACTATTTTGTAAACAATAAATCAATACGTTAGAAAATTACTCTGAAACACACAACTAGATTAAATATTGAGGTTAATACATGGGCAAACCCATACTACGCTGGAAAATACATCACAGATGAATAGCATAGTTTTTTTTGTAACAACTCATTATTAACGCTTAGAAGACTGTTACAGAAATTGTACTTTCACTTCATTACATTATATATAAATAGGGACTGGAAAATTCCGCGAATTCAATTACCTGTAGGCTAGAATCAACTATCCTAGACATACTCAAGCCACGACTATTTGTCCACTAGCTGCTACTCAGTGAACAACAGATAATGAACGAGCAGACGGGGCTTGAGAACGTATAGCACCATATAGATTCTAGCCTACAGGTCATTGAATTAGTGAAATTTTCCAGTCCCTATATATAAATTATTGAAATAAATACACAAGTAAAAGTTACATACCGCCAAGGAACACAGTTTAACTAGTAAAAGTTGTTGTAATGCGATAGCGTCGGCTCCGAAAAGAACAGTGACACAAAAGTACCGCTGTAAGTCTCATACTTCGGTTAAAATAGGGACAGCAGTTAGATTGTTGGCTCTATTTTGATTGTCCCTACAACAATGTGTCCTATTGAAGGAGCAAAAAAGAAATCCTTCTTTTACAGAACACATTATGATTACTTCTACATAACATACAATTTTTTTTGGGTGGGATAGAGACGAAAGTCGAGACCGCTGAAGCACTAGTAAGTAATTCGATTTACAGTACAGTTCCACAAATACACAGACAGCTATCTACTGCGCAGATCTGATACCAAGTATAAAGTAAGTCCTCGTGTTTTAGGCTACAATGTTTGAACCACGTCGAAGTTAGATTCTATTTCTCAACCTATTAGCAGTCGTACGGATCAGTAGGTCTGTATGAATTCTAAAAATCGTAGCTGCAATTCTGCCGAAACCTTGAGAAAAAAACTATTTTCGACACGGCTAGAACCCAGAAGCCTACAACGTTAAAAATCACGGCCGTGAAAACAGTGTGTTGTTATGAACCACCTCTATATCAAATAAATGTTACCAACGGCCACTAAGTAAGGGTGTACTACGGAGGCTGCGCGAGCATCAGTTGTCGTGGCAATGGCAAGATACGACGAGGCAGCGCAGCCTATATAACCGAGGTTACCTCGATGCTAGACTGTGAGGGGCGTGGTCGAGCTGCCGACATTCAGAGGGGCGCTAGATGTTCGAAGAGCTAGAAAGGGCACTGGGGAGTGGACTCCAGGGCAGAGGTAGTTAATTGCGATCGGAACAAATAGTGGTAATTCAGCCATCTCACTCTCTAGGTTTTTTCTCTTACACTCCCTCCCCAAATTAGGCCTACCAGGACTTTTGTATTTCAGGCCTAAAGAGAAGAGAAAAGAGATCTATATTACCAGTTGGGCCTGCTGTAGTTTCTTTTGTTTAACGCCATGTAGATATATCGATTAATTGATGTTTGTAATAGATTATAAACTGTGGTTGTGGAGTTTGCCTAACATTCTTGAGTTGCAGTCCGATCCCTTTTGTGTGACTGAATTAAAGATACAATCATAAAAGACCAAGTAACAATGCTGTTCTATATGAAGAAAGTAAATCATTGCGTGCTTAAGAGGAGTCTTCGACGGTGTCGAATTTCCACCTTTGATGCGTGGGAGCTTGACGAGAAGCATAATCGCCTCTATTCGCAGCGCGCCAAACTGGCGTGCAAGATTTTCGTTGTAGTCATTTTCCTACGGGACCTTAAGCTGTGACCACAATATTTAATGTTTAATAGTATGAAGTAAAGACCAACGCATGCCCCTCGCTTTGCACTTTACGAATTTAGGTAATATTTTTGGAGTTACAGCAGTGTAAAAAAAACGTTTTTTTTTTTTTTTTTTTTTTTTTTTTTTTTTTTTTTTTTTTTTTTTTTTTTTTTTTTTTTTTTTTTTTTTTTTTTTTTTTTTTTTTTTTTTTTTTTCCATTTTGAGAGGCCCGAAAATTATGTTTCCAGCAAGCATGCTGAATTTTTGAAAACATAGAAGCATATTTTCAAGTGTGTGTTCTTTTCGTAGGTAAACATGATATGAATAAGTTAAGCGATTTCGCGTAGAAAAGAATACGCGTGACATGCTGCAACGCCGTCCATGCGCCAGTCGAGGACTCCTCTTAAGAGCAGAAACATTTAACAAGAAATATATTCTCCGAAATTTCCTTGCCCCTTTCTTGGGGCTGGGGTTTCCTTAGTTATTAATCCCTGTAAGATTTAGTTATATGTCAGCAATTTTATAACATTTAGAAACTTAAACAATAACTACGCTAAGATTCTTGGATTTCGTATGATTCCAGAGCAGCGAGGTGTTCGTAGTAAACTGAGAGACACGTAATACGTAGGGATGGGAATGTGAGAATGCGCGTGCTGAGAAGTGAGTATTTGCACCGCGGTCCTGAGAGCAGCTTTGATGTGGTGCCGGCAATCCAGAGAAGTTCGAGGATGTGCGGCGTAGGTCCAAGCACACTGTCAAGCCTCCGTAATAACGAAATTCCTGCTCTGTCAGCCTGCGTGGAACTACTGGGCTCAGTGAAGCGTACCTGCTCTACGTAGTTGTAGATCGACAGGAGAGTTAACATGTATAAGAGCGCTCTTCCGGATTCTGGAGATAGCCCGACAGTTAATTACGAGTCGCCGTAAATACGCGTAGTTTTTTTTTATATATTGGTGGAGATATGAATTGTATTCCGAGTAAGTTGGACTTCCCCATTACCTACATTGGTTAAAAAATGCTGTCACTAAAATATTATGTAAAGAAATAAAGAAGGAAATATAAGTTTTTAACAAAGGTGTGATCAATATTGACAGTTATGGTTTTCTTGAAGTGTGGGTGAGCGTTGTATCTCTCTTGTGAGTCTAACAATTTTTTTTTCCGTTTGGCTGCAAACAATATCTGTAAGTAGACTAAATATTTTGAAGTGTTACATAATGCATCGCTGTACCAAACATTTCAATAACTTTCAGAAAAGAAAAGAAATTAAAGGTTTTCAACTATTCATAAAGTTCATTTCTCTTTTGTGTAGAACAACGTTTCCTTACTTTAAATAATTTTAACTCTAATACAAATGGGTTAAAATCGGACATAAATAGGCTACATTTTAATGTTATTTTTTAAATATATTTCACAAGACTTGAAAGCACTCTTCAGATGGTAAAACTGTTTAAATGCTAACGGAAACAAGTTATCATAATCTGATTTTTTTAATCAATTTTTAACGTGCCGTTTATCGGGTTGTTGTTGTTTGTTTAGTGCTCAACTCATAGTTTCACAGTTCCAATATAACACTGCTGCTACGGATGTGTAGTCCTTTCGCCAGAAGGTGTTTCAAGCTCGAACCGAAATTTCCCACATTCCTCAGATAGTTTGAAAACAACTTGCAAACATTCTCTCTGCATTCTCTCTACTGAACAAGGGATATAGAATGTATTGTCGTCTCGTGTCCGGCAGAATACGTTGGTGTCAGTTTTATGTGGAGTGTTCGTATTTATTTCATGATAGTATTTTCCTTCAGTTACGCTTTCAACCATACTTCGTTCCATACGCCAGATTTAATATACAACATATTTATGAAACTTGTCGTTATCCTGACAGCGCGGTAAATTCATTATTAATATTACACTCAAATATTACTTGCCTAATACTGTTTTGCAGTGATACAAAGGCCCAAAATCTCAAGCGAGTTTCGTAAATTATAAAAATTGTCATTTTTATGCAGGGTGAGTAATGTCGCTAAGAACCCCTTAACAAAGCAGTAAGTATAAATTTATTTAGTTACAGCATAATATATTTCTCATAAATGCACACAATACCAACTGTAATCAATATATATTGTTGAATTAAACTTACCTAAAATACATATTATCCTATGCATACATTTCGGTGCACCAACTACGCATGTGAACCTCTTTACGAATCAAATTCTCATATATAATGTCATTATAAAAGCCAGTTTGTTACTGGATGCAAGTATATTCATCAAAATATTTAGTGTCCAGTATACATATGAATTACACTCGTCAAGGTAGTAAGTTGTCGTTTGTTCGAGGGGTGAATTTTTAAAACATTTATAGAAAAAAATTATTCTATCCACTCTTTGTATCATCACTGTAAAACAAAATAATGAAATATTGTGTATTATACAGAATAATTTATAACATAAAGTAGCCTACACAAACATTATCTTAATATATAAAATTAAGTGTCCTAAAGCACTTGCTCACTCACTCATCAACGCAAAATCCAAACCGCTGGACCTAGAACCATGAAATTTTGAGGGAAGCTTCCCCTTGGCCCGTAGGCACCCACTAAGAATTTATTTTCCGAAATTCGATAATTAAGGGGGTGAAAAGGGGTGAAATGTGTTTTCAAAGAATCCCTGATATCTCATTAACTGGGAAAACTATCATAATTTTTTAAGCTTCATAATGTTGCCCAAAAAAACGCACATTGGCGAATCTTTCGGTTTTGCGAAATTCGAAAATTAAGGGGGGTTGTTTCTTTTTGCCAACCTACTCATAAATAACACCTCTTTGGACTGTAGCCTGTACATACGAAAGAATTATCACGGCCTGCCTTTAAGCATTCACTCAGGTATTGTATAAAGTTTGTGGTGTTGGAGGGTGGGGTTACGGGCTCATATCCCGTGCAAGACTTTGCGACGGGAATTACTATGATATCATACGAGCATATTGCGCGCGCTCTTTACACTGAGCTAAGGCAATTAATTTATAGTTAACTGTTATCGAGTACGCTAGCTGTTAAATGCCTTCATCACATATTTAATACAGTGTTACTGTTTACGTTACATAATTTCACGCGAACAAAGCCTTAGCCGGCCAGCTAGTTTTTAATAAAATTAACTTAACCCTGCGAATGAGTTATAGCAGGGACAAGCAGGAGCTTATAAAGGCCCTGCAGATGATATAGGTGATTCACAATAAAGTGAGCACATTTGAAGCCATAGCTACTTTTTCTTTCATACTATTTTTTATTATACCAAATTTTTAAATTTCAACACATTACCCTAAGTTATAAACAATGTTGTACATGAAAGTTTACATGTAACACTACAATAAAAAGGATTTTTAAATTATTATTATAGATAAGAGATTTTCAAACGTTCTCAGATAGTCGCGAAGAGCCTATAGTATGGTCTTATCACCGTTCGTGAAAGAGTCAGTATTTTAAAACGTCTGCAGACTTTACTCCTGTTCTGCAAAAGTACTATAATGTTCTTCACTTTGATTTATTCTCGCAAGTATATTTTATTATAGTTTAGAACCACCAACTTTGCATGTAAACGAGGATGTCCAGGCTGTAGCTAACGCGTATTACGAAGTGGGACAGGAAATATAAATGACACCCAACTTTGTCCCCTCCTGACTCGAGTGGTGGCTGTAAATGAGTTTGCTTGGTTCGTTCAGAGCCTCTAATGGCTTTGCTTTCAAGGAGTTGGCTTCCTTACTAAATTAGGACATCTTACGAAATAATTCGTTCCGTGTTGGGAAAACGAACACAAGTTTTTTCTTCTTTTCGGGCTGGAAGTATAACTCGTCTACAATAAAAAATGCCATGGCTATTACTCAAAATGTGCCACTGTAATGACGTCGCAGTAAACTATTTTGAAAGTAATGTATACAAGAGAAAAAAAAGAGCTTCTGCTGGATAATATGAAGGAAAACGTTTTTGTGTACGGGAGGTGAAATTCCGTAATCTGTGATGACGTAGATTAATTACTCTGTTGAACATTTCACTAAATTAAAAATAATGTGTTTATTGGGAATTTAAAGAGTAACTTTAAAACTGACAAGAGATCATTGATATAGGAAATTCGGGATAAAGCAAGCACTCAAAAAAGCCCTACTAAAGTTCTTTTTTCAGCAAATACGTAACGGCTAACGACGGTGAACATCTAACCTCTGTGGATACGTCATTTGACGTTTGCGCGTGTAAGAAAAATTGTGCAGTCGGGAGAAACCTATAAAGTAAGATAAAAAAAGAGTGTATTTATTATATAAACCACAATTATGTCTCTTTCAATTGATTTTTTCAGTATTGTTGTATTTAAATAGGAAAATACACGGAACTATATTGCGTAAATTCGCTGCCAACCATACAAGTAGTAAGGCAACTGTAGTTAATGGTGAATAACACGCAGTAATGTCTAGTGATATTTTTCAAAGGTTAAACTTTTTAGGCTCTCTTTATCCCGAACAACATATAGTAGGCTGGAATAAATGAATTTAAAACGCCATGTCCTTTCATGAACGTTGCAGCTACTGCACGAAAATGTTGTCAGAGGAATTTGGATGGTACCAGGCCAATTTGTTACGGAGTGGGAAGCGGTAACTTGACACTTAGCGGCCATCTTTTAATGCCTTATTTCTAGCAATGTTGTTTCCCTCGACACTATTTTTCCATAAAAACTGACAAAATTAAAAAAAAAAAAAAATCTTCAAAAACTTGCCAAATTTTTCCGAATTACCGTACAAGCATAAATTAAGTTTTCTCTATCCAGTCGTATGCGCGAATCGGGCAGGTGAAGCATTTTTCGTTTGCAGATATTTAAGGGTGGTATTGAGCCGCAAGGCCATGTGTAAGGTAAATTCTACTACAGGCTAGAAAGATCAATGTTAAAAGTTTGGCACAGGGAAAATTTCTGCCACTTGAGCGCTGGTATCGGTAAGTGGTGCAAACTGACCAATTACAGATATTCCCTGTTTTTTTAAGTTACAGAACGTTCTGAACTTAAAACGCAAAATTGGTTTATTTTCGCTTTAGAATTAAGTTAATTGACTTCGTCATTTCCAAGCCTATTTTAATTTTAATTGTACTACTGTTTCGTATTTTTTTGGTCCCTTAACGATTGATGCGAAACTAGCGGCAGAAATTTTCCCTGTGCCAAACTCTCTCATAAGGAAGTAAGTTTTCCTTCTAACCAGTAGTAAAGTTAACCTTAGCTATGGGTTCTTTACTTACGCTGTTTTTTGAAAGTTAAAATTTTTAAATCCTGAAAGGGAGGAGATTTCGCAAAACCGTTACATATAAGTGATGGAAATTTTTGTGCTATGTTGCATAATTTCGACAAAATTGTGTAAAATGGCTATGTCTGGATTTGAAAGTTTACTTGTCAAATTGTTTGCACGGGAGGGCTGCAGTGGCTGAATGGTCATACCATTCACCTCCCGCCAAGGCGATCCAGGTTCGATTCCCGGTGGGGGTCGGTTCCCGGATTTTCGTACGTGGGAATCGCGCCGAACGACGCAGCTGATGGGCGGGTTTATTCGGGGATCTCCAGTTTCCCCCGCCATTTCATTCTGGCGCTGCTTCATACCCACCTTATGTCATCCCTCACCAGTGCTAAAGACCTCTATGTTGAGCGCTGACCAAAAGCCATCACACTCACTCACTCAATTGCACTGCCGTAGTAGTCCCCCACACGTACGAGGTTCTGATTGCCACTGATAATGCAGAAGTGATTGCCAACACGAACGAACATCCCGTCATCACTACTGAAGAGATCGCCATCTTACATGTAGTTCTTACCACATTCGTTGATGTCACCAATCAGGCGAACAATGTGACCTTTGAATGAATCTTGCAATTTGATCGTATTACAAATATAGGTTATTTTGGACAAACATCCATTGCGGGCGAATGTTGCCGCATTACAGTACAGTCGACTATATTCCACTTAGGAATTAATTTTGTGTTGTTTTTATCTGTTTTTGTCCTTGCGTCGTCTTCTGAGATATGACGAAATTCCTTTCGGGAATAATCTGTATGTTTTATGTCTGTTGACTACGGCTTACTGGGTTTTCTTCCTTCATTTTTTTTTGTTTTCTTGTGGTTTTTCTCTGCAATACGGCAACATTCGCCCACAATGGCGTATGTAAAAAAACTGTTATGTTTACAGGCGAACAAGCCGTCGCAATGATCGAAGTACCCGAACAACACGAAAAAACAGCTTTCAATCACAAGTGATAAATTCACTGATTTACGCCTGCCGATCAAATATAACCAAGCATTGTTCTGTCTCATTATTTTTTTTTTCAGCAATTCAGATTTGTTTATAACTTCTAGAAGATCTACAGCACTTATGACCCAACCAGAAACTTTTGTAGCCATGTATTTCAGTAAAAATTTTTTAAATCGTATTTTTCATTACTGATTTCTATTTCAGATGTCCCTGCAATGCTCGTTTGCAAATGGTTTTATTTAGTATAATGACCCCTGCATATGGTTTATTTCAAAGTTGAGTGGTTTTCCATCTACACTGTACGTTCCTGTGTTAAATTTGCTTTCAGTAAATGAGCAAATGCCAACCACTCTACTTGAGATATTAAAATTTATACGTGTTCATTCTACTCTGGAAAGCTGATTTCTTCAGTATGAATCCATTGGCATTTGGCATGAATGGTGCATATAAAGACGTCTCGAAAACTTGACTCTCCACATTGTGAAGTTATGCGCTGGTTATAGATTACTTCTGAGTAACACTACATGCTGTACATACTTAACGTTCAATTTCAAACAATTTTTTATACGTTAAATAGACAATTTAGATTCAATATGACAGATTAGTAGCATTATTCGCCATTTTTTTTGCAATTGTAAGTCAGTGAGAGATATTGTTAGCACATGAGCCTGAATTTTCAAGTTCTTGCTACTCTTACAAGTTAGCAGCTCTAGTAATCACCCTTTCTTACATACTTGGTATTCCATTTCTGGTGTGTGCATGTCTCTTCTAGCACCAGCCGTACCTAAGATGTACGTATCGTTATTTGGCAGCTGGCACAAAACTCTCGAATAAGGAAGAAAAGATGTCCGTCAACTGACATTCCCTAGGTAAACTATTTCATCAACAGTGGAAATGCAAATGACAGTATCGTCGGGGTCGTGCTAGTTATTAATAAGGTGAGTGGTAGTTTATTTAGATGTGATTGTTCTTGTGCGATATTCGGTACGACGAAGCGACAGAGCAGAGACCAGAGATCAACAACAGACGTCAGAGTAACCATCAACTGACAGAGAGAGAGAGAGTGTTGGAATGAGAGCTTCAACTGGGATGCTTCTGTCAGGTCGATGTGAATATTGGCGTAAAGAGAGGAAACACAAATACTTTTACGGTGTGAATATGAAGAATTTTATAAGTGACGCCAATTTCAAAGATTATATTTTTATAAAAATAAATATCGAATGGGGAAGGTACCCGAAGGACGGGGTATCACACCACGTAGTGCAGACTTTACGACTGGACATAGGCAACTGGTTACTCCAGAGGATGTACTGATGAGACTCTACAACGGAAGACCGCCGGTATCAAGGGGTGGGGGAGGCGGGATATATCCGAGGAAGCCCGCCGACCAGCGGCATTGTCCGGCAAGAATTCCACATGTCAAGTCTGGGGCCGACCCCGCCGAGTATCGAACCCTGACCGCCTTGGTAGGAGGCGAGTGGCCGCCTCACCGTGTTTACATAAGCAGTGACTTTGCTCGGGTGTATTAATCATATCGATCATATTTATTTTAATTGTATGACCTATTTGTACAGCAGACATGTAGTAAAGTCGTCAAGTGTTAGCACTTGCCTCCCTCCGAGGTGATCCGGGTTCGATTCCCAACGATGCCGAGCCCCAGATTTTTGCATGTTGGAATCGTGACGGACGATGCAGTTGGTCGACGGGTTTTCTCGAATATCTCCCGTTTCCCCTGCTCTCATCATTCCGGCGATGCTCCATACTCACCGTATGTCACCCCTCACCAAGCGCTAAGACTTATATGTTAAGTGCTGACAAAATTTTCTCTCACATCAAGTTGCTAAATGTGTTAACTCTGCAGCAGACTAAGTAAATATATCTGCCCACGCGAAAAGCTGTCTTAAATTTGTCCCTACCACTAACAGCTACTTCGCATGCTTCATATTTATAGTCACGGCTAGATTGGTGTTAAGGGGTATTTACAGAATTTAAATATATTTAAATAAGTTGTTTACGTAGAATGAAGACCGATTTCCCCCGAGGACAGCCATTGATGACGGTTCCCTCAATTACACACACACACACACACACACACCTATACTTACAGTTTAGTGCCATTATGGAGTTATGGCGAGTTAAGGTTTCGCAGAAACATATCTAGTTGGGGTTAATCTTGTGAGATAATATATGTGGGCTGATGCTGTCGAGGAACTTCAGTGAACAGCCCAAAATATTTTAACTAACATTAAAATAAATTCAAGTCATTTTACAAAGTAATGTAACAATATTATTGAAATTCGGAAAAGTAATTCCTCGAATGTTACATAGTATGCTGAAAATATAAAATGGACCCATTAGAAAAAAAGGAAAACACGATGAACGAAAAACACAAAGTCAAGCCAGCTTACAAAGTCTTATATATGTACCAAGTTTCATGAAATTTGCAAAAATATGTTCTTATGAATGTCATTGTATGCTAGAAATAAAAAAATCCAACGTTTTGAAAATATGAACAGAAAATTAACTAAATACACGTAAGTTACGTCAGCTTACTATGTCATATACGCGTACGAAGTTTTATGTAATTCGGAAAAAATATTTTCTTACGTGTCATATTTCGCCAAAAATATCCAAATTGCCGCCGTTTTGTAATTATGAACAAAGAATGAAAGTAATACATAAAGGTTAAAAGAACTATCTAAGAACTCTATCTGTACAAATATTAATGAACTTCAGAAAAATATTTCCTCAGCGGTTTCATACTACGATAAAAACATAAAAATGGCTGCTATTAGGAAATTATGGAGACAGTACTAACGAAACATACGAAAGTCAAGTCTGCTGAGATGTAGTATACGTGTATCCAGTTTGATGAAATTCGGTGAAATATTTTCTCAAATATGTCATATTGTGTTAAGAATGTAGAAATGTCAGCCATTTAAACTACGTATACTCTTTAAACTATATGGATACAAGTTAAGTCACCTTATGTACTTAATGCGTACCACTGTTGATAAAATTCTAAAATACGGTTCTTTAGAAATGCATTGGGACAGATAAATATTACAATGGCAGTCATTTTGAAAATATTAACACGGCATAAACGAAATACACCTAAGTCAAGTCAGGTTACTAAGTACTTTGTATGTACCAAGTTTGATGAAAATCGGCCAAATGATTAAAAGGTTTTTAGGGATACACACACACACACACACAGATACACAGAGAGAAAGGTGATCTCATAAGCTTAGATTTTACTAACGTAAAGTAAGCTAAAAATCAATGGCAATCATCTATCAGTCTAGATATATTTGGAGAATATATTTAAGAGCACGATGTACAACAACCCCAATACATCTTCTAAATAGCTCTTTGTGACTAAAGTTGGACATTATAAAATTGTATTGTACAACTCTCTTCCATTCCTTAAAGCCCATTTCAACGATAAAACCGGGCGTGCTTTGAAGGTTGAGGTTTCTATTCCTGCTGAACGTACACTTATTTATACACGCGTGTGTATGTGCATATATATATATATATATATATATATATATATATATATATATAACGTATGCATTTCAGTTACCATTCCTCCGATTGTTGCATTGGAACTTTGGCGAGTTGTTGTGCGTGCACACGCGAAGGTTCTTTGTGGCCCAAAAACATATGAAGGTAAGTGGTTGCCGTAAAATAAGGGGGGCACGTGGCAGAATGAGGTACCCAAAAAAGTTTTGTGAAAGAAAAACAATTGTTTTCTTCTTCAGAATGTCCATATAAGGTTCACCTTACATAATTTTGCACAATTTAGAGTTTTCACACATATTTTGTTTCTAAAATCTTTTTTATAAAATAAAAGTATATATTTACCGTAATTTATTACGTTTAATCTTACAATTATATTTACCTTTATTACTTGCAAGAAATTTAAAGCGGCGGAAAAGTGTTTATCAAAAACTTTTGCCGGCAATAACGAAAAGCTCTTATTTTCTGACCCAACTCCTTAGCTTGTTGGTTTTTGGGTAGCCTTTTCAGAAATTAATTGTGTTTCACTTCTCCTTGGCTTGGTTTTCGTCAGCCAGCATTGCAAACACGAAAAAATCTCAGCAATTTTTCACGAGACACGGTACGCCTCCTAAGGACGGACAGTCGAGTAACCTACCTTTAATGTTCTTCCTTGGGCTCCATATATCACAATTTTATTGTTCCTTTTAATATCGGTAAGTGCTATTGGAACCTGTCATGTCGCACCGGTAGAGATAGTAAAACTCTTGAAACCATCAGTGGAAGTTTCTTAGAGTTTCGCTTCTGTATGTCTGCCGTTCTGTGATATGAATGACAGGATTATGTCACACTTTTTACTGCAGTCTCAATACAGGTGGTTTGTGATTAAGTGAGCATTTTTAAAAATTATCTTGTCTAGAATAATAATTATAAAATATTATTTATTGAAACCTCACATGTTAATTTTTTAGTATGGTATAAGCTATACACTTTGACTGTTTATTAGGAAGCTTTGTTTTTAAAAGTGGCAAGGAACCATAAGTAGTATAAAAAGATTAAAGTAACTAGGATTTTAAAAGTGCTCACTTTATCCCTATTCACTAATACGATAAGACGGCGATTGCAGTGGATTGTTTTAGTGTAATACTAATAATAATTTCAGTTTAATTGTCTTTTTTAAGTATGTTAAATGGAAAAATTATTTTATTTTCCTGAATTTTTTTGAATAAATTGAGCTTCAAATTCAAATAATGCGATGTGGTTAAATTTATGTTCACACAAATGCATAAACATTTATAATAAGAATGAAATTATTTGTAAATTGTCTCCGAACACACACCACACGGATATTAGTAGTTAGTGGACGCTAGCATTTTTTTTACGTTCGAGGGACGAACGTAGATTGCTATAAGTTGAATATAACACGTCCTCCAAACCACTCATCGCCTCTAGGCGCGAAGGACTAAACTAGCGTGCAGTGTTTTCGTAGAAAGCGTTTTTCAATGGGACTTCAAGCGATGACCCTATTATTATACTTGTGGAAAGTATGAGGTAAAGTCCGACATAGGTTTATATGATTTAGTTTTCCAATTACGGTTGATATTTTCTCAGCTACAGCAAAGTGAAAAAGTCATTTTTACCACTTTTGAGAAGCTTGAAAACCATGTTATTTTTTTATTTTTACTTACTAAAATCATAGATACACAGTTTCAAGATTTATTTAAGATTTAAGTACTGGCAAACAATTTTTACAACCTTAAACGGACGGTACTGACAAAATGTAGGCCTATATACAAAACAAAGAAAAGAAAAAAAGAAACAAAACAAATATACATAAAATACAAGAAATTTCACATGAAAAATCATGGAGACTAACTACAGGACAATACAAAAATGCAAAGAAATATTTAAAATTACTACAAAAATTTACAAACATTTATAAAACTATTACATATTCATGACTGTTTTGTTCACTTTTTATGAACTTAATTACTTGTTTTTTTATTCATTTTGTCCATTATATTTTTTATTTATTATTACTCTTAGCTCTACGAAATGGTTAAATGTAGTTATAAATTCATTTTAATGTGATGATGTCTCTATTAATAGTATTTGTAATAAACAAGTATATGTTGCGTTGGTAATATTGTGGTACTTTTATGCCTACATTACTTAGAATTTCCTCGCAATAATAAAAATAATGAAATTAATTTATAAAAAATGCAGCACCTAAAGCATTTCTTCTTATTATTATTTTAATAATAATAATAATAATAATAATAATCCATTTTTCGAAAATTAACTAAAAAGTAGAAAATAATTTCTCCTATGAAAACATGTCAAATTCAATACAAAAACGTTGGCGCATATGTAGAAAATTGATGCATGGATAGTTCACATAGTCGCTTACAATTGTATGCCACTGCAGATGATATGAACTGTTGTGTGAGTTTCTTCCAGAAGAGCTATTCTCTACATTACTTACTTCTATATATTGCATGTGTCCTGCGTTTCTAGTTTTAAATTTTCCAAATAATTTTATGCGAGAAATTATTTTAAACTTTCTATTCCGATTTTAGAAAGTAGTATAAAATTCATCTTAACATTATTTTCTGCTTTTAAGTCTTGTGTGAAATTTTTAAATCCACCCCAAACAAGCAAAATTTTTACCGATTGTAAAGACAAACAGACAATAAACCGAGTTAATAAAAACAAGATAAAATGGGCAAGACTCGTAGCAGCATAACCGCTGTAAGGTGAACACGTGACTGTAAGCATAATGTATTTACGTAATTAATAAGGTTCACAAAACATGAATTGAATAAATACAAACGTAACACATAAACAATTAAAACTGATAGTATTCACTGACACCAATCCCAGGGTTGTGCGTGATCTCGAGGCTCTTGATTATCTTTTTTTATAGATAACTTAAACTATTTGCTTTTTCTTTTCATGAACGTGAGGAAAGTCTCATCTTTTTAACGGGAGTGTACGTTGTGTGTTCAAATGTCGTATACAGTTTTCGTAAAGTTATGCTGTTTTATAAAGGAGTGTTAAAGTGTATAACAAACTGGTGCAACTAAATAACAAAAACAGTTAAGATTGAAATTGTTTGGTATGTTGTCATAGAAATTTTCTACATTTTAATATAACACCACGCTGATGTACATTTTATGCTAATTTTTTTGAATATGCCTGTTAAGGCGTCCAACTAAAAAAATTCACTAAAATTTATTAATGTTACTCGCGCTAAGTTTTAGTTTAAAAATTATTACAAAATTCAAAGTAATATTAGCCAAACGTTAAATCATAAAAAATCGAAGGCGGACTAAGTAACTGTTTAAAAAAATCGATATACGAGGTTCCTACGACTTCAAAAAATACTTTACCTATCTGTGTGTCGAAAGTAAATATGTTATTGGTGTTAAGTTGACTTTGTAGTTTCATTGCATTGAGTGTTACGTTAGTACACAATAGTATGTAAAACTCTCAAAATTAAGAAATAATATGTCACGGGAACATTCTCGATTAAAAACTTCGCCAATATTGTTTATTCATATATATCAAATTAACTTTTACAGGCAGAGATGTAGTAAATGTTACCATAATAAATATAAAAACAAGTAGAAAATCTAGGATAATTGCATGTTTTTCGATTCCTAATCATGTCCCTGTACATGTAATGCTTGGGAATGTAGGAGCTATGAATAACTAATGGCACATATTCAAAGAAGATCTTTATTTTCGCCTGTTTGAATTTCTACTGCTTTCTCTCTCGTTACCAGAGAAATGTGAGAGATGACGTCATAACTCGTTAAATATAGATTTTTGTATTGAATTTCTAAGAATGTTGTAATCATATTTTTGAGCTAGGAGGCACGCTTCCAAATATTTTATGACTTTCTTAGATGTTCTGTGATTTAGGAGTGAAGGATGTCTTTTTACATTATTCATAAAAAAATTCTCCTCGTGTCAGTGACAAAAAGGCGCGCATTTCATGGCTGGAAGTAAGAATAGAAATCAGAATATAAGAGCATCGTTATGACTTTAATTTTTGGTAACAGCAGAATTCAATACATTTAGATTTGAAATAGTATTTCTAACTAGAAGAATAAGAAAGGATATGTTTTAATAATCAGATTTACTACAGTTACATTTTATTTTTTAACATCAATAATGTTCACCAACCGCTGTCTGATTTACTATCATTCCGTGCAGATAAGTAGTACACAATATGGTAAGTGGTTGATATCGATGATAATTTATAAACATTAACGTCTCGTTTTATAATCATTAACGAACTTTTTAGTCTGGGTCAGAGCAGAGGACCTCAGCTGAAGCGCATTCAAGGCTGGCAAACTTCTGTTCATTCCACTTCAACGTAAGTTTGATTTGTGCTCGTCCTTTGTGCCTTGTCGCCGAGGCAAAGCCTGTAAAACTATTTTGGTGATCTTCTTTCCCCTTTTGGTCATCTGTATTGTTGTTTCTTTTTAATAGACCTGTTATAAAATATAAACAGATAATTCTAATAGTATTTACAATAAATTATGTATTACATATTACTGTACTAGCTAAAATATACACAATTCTTAACTAATAAACAGTTGTAACCGTATTGATTAGCCTTAAAAGTTTGGTTTTATATTTGTACATTCTAGTCAATTTGATTACAATCGAATAAATTGTATGCCTATATTTTGTAGCACAATTAAGATACTTGCTTAACAAATTTTGAAACCGTATTGAGTTGCTAGGAAAACACAATGTAGGCCTATATTGAAAATAAAACAGTTGAACTCAGGATACCGCTCTTCGTTTTGAACGTACTAATGTGTTGGAACAGCTTGTAGACTTTGAAATATTTCAACAATTAGGGTAACGGCAACATGAATCAGTTTGGTAATAATGTATCTACGCTATCGCCTTTCTTGATAACTACAAACAGATATTGTTATAAATCTATTTTATAATGTGAAACAATGAACGCAACCAACTTGTTATTAGTGAAACTACCCTTTTTTTAATACTGAACTTTCACTCCGAAGGAATACATTTCCTCTATCACAAAACTGTTTGCGGTAACTGAATAATATTTCTATGTCCCCCAATAAATTACATCAAATAGTTCACAACCAAATAACTAATAACTTAGATCAATATAACATTACGTACTTGACACATTTTATAACGTGAAGTAAGTCCATTCTGTGTGACTTAGAAATGTTTCTGTTTTCTCACAAAGTTGGTATTTCTGTAAATTAAAAAAAATATTTAATAGACGTTTACTCTAGACTTTCCCGCGCATCTGTCGCTTAAACTGTATTCTGAAATACTTAAAATGCGTGTTTTGTATGTAACTATTAAAGGTATACAGAAATTCATATCTGAAATTGCACCCATTTCTTTCGAAGAATTTTACAGTTGGCCTATTGTTAAATAAATGTCATTACAACGCAAATACTCATCCAAAATCTAAAAACATCGCTTGCACGACTTTTCGGAACTAATAAACTAACATAGCGATAAGCAATGAATAATTTCCATATCGTAATCACCAACAAATCTTTAGAACACTGTTTGGCATTCTTAAGCTACGCGGAGCCAGAGAAGCATCGTATTGTTTGCTGTCTTGGGAAAATGTCAGTTCCCTTCCTAACTGGGCTGAATATAATTCGGTGTGTTCACCATAAATCTTTAATAACAACCATTTGAATATGTTATACTCTGCTCTTTCCAAAATATAATTTTCCCACTAAAATAATTTGAAGTGAAATTTTTCGCCTCGCTCACAAAAATGGCAGAGTGACAGTTGGATCCTTTCGCGTAATGAATGATCTGTTAGATAGAGTTATGACATTCTCTGGAACTGAGATACTTTAAGTGAAAGTTTTCTGTGCGCATCAAAACTTCCTATAAACCTGTTCTTCTTGGCTCTTATATTCTTTAAAAATTATGATTTAATATTTGTTTGTTTTCTAGGATATACTTTCGACCTTCTTCTTCAACGTACTTAGTATAATTATCTCAAAATAAATTACTTTGTAGTTTGTATTCCCTTTGCATAGCTCCGTCCAATTGATGTAAAGAACGTAGTTTTGTATGAGAATTTTAATTATGATTTTCACAAATATTATAAGTAGACCAGTACTGTATTGGCAAGAAAATTTCCTTCCAGCGTCGTACCGTAGCCCAAAGATCTCCCACAAGAAATGAAGGTCCAGAGATGACAGGTAGAGAGTTGTAGTAATGAATGTATGTGACATAGTTGAAGCCGTTTATGTTGGGTGTACATTATGGCACTGAAGCCTTTTGTGGTTATGAATACTTACTTTAATGAATCTATAAATAAATAATAAAAACATATTTGATATTAATGCAAATAAAGTATGTGGCTGATAGTATTTATTAACGACTTTTTGTTTGGAACATAGCCTTATTTACGAATTTATCAAATTGATATACAGTAAATAATTGCAGATCGCCCAAAAGTTGGCTTCACTTACTTATCTTCTATATAGTTCTATGAATATGGCCGCCCCTTGTGACAGCTGAACCCATCTAACATCGTCGTCCTTAGGTCCTTACAAACCTCGCTGCCTTGGTAAGATGAGAGAGAAGCTTGACAGAAATACCATCTCTCTCTCTCTCTCTCTCTCTCTCTCCAGCGAGCCGCTTTTCCGCGCTTCATCCACCTCCAATCTCCTCTTAGGACCTACCGGAACCCCAGCCTCTTCTGCCACACACGATGACGTTCAATAGGTGACGCACGAACCCCGCAACGTCAGCTTGTCACTCCTGTCACTCCTGTCACTTTCACAGCCCTTCCTTCCGCTACTTGACTGCTTCGCCTTCGAGTCGAAAGTAACTGCCGAGTCAAAACGTGCATGGGCACAAGATGATAACCTGCTGGTGAATACAGTGTGCCCCATTCCGAGCCGAACACAAATTCTCGTTAGTATAAGTTAAACTTATCAGGACATTAGAACCACCGTTACAAAAGACTTATACTGCGGATGTTACTGTATTTCACACAACGATAAGTCTGTTGAAAATTTGGTAACAATATCGTTCTTTTAAAAATCTGGGTTATATTTAATTTTTGTGTAACCCTTAAGACAAAATATCACTCTGAAGTTATTTTATGTATATGTACCAGGTGTCTCACAACTTGTCCAATAAATTTCGTGAGGTAATTTGTCATGTAAAAATAAACACAAAATATATAACTTACTTAATTCCATAACCAAAAATTGTTGGAGGCATAAACCTATGAAAATGCCTTACATTGAAAGGAATATTTATAATATATATAAATATAATTCAAATGTAATTTACAATTCTTGAAAGAACGTGTTATATAAACGTCACCATAAATGCAGCCCTGCATAAATATATCCCTTAGTAATGAAGCTGAAAGTGTTGGCCACCATCTTGTGACATACATTTTTTACACCTAAGAAATCTGGAATATTTGGTGTTTGTTTAGTGAGCATGAATACCTACTTAATCAAATAGGATGTTTTGTTGCAACCGCCTAGGTTCAACAGTTCTCAAGATATCAGCACTCAAATATGAATGATTGTAAGATCACGCCTGTTAGGTAACGCCAACTTGTAAATTAACCGAAACATGTAGCTATGCTCAAATTATAGTTTCAATTTTGCATTATTTTGAGTTTCTAATTCAAGTTGATTTTGTCAGTGGTTCTTTCTAAATATTAAGAGTTATTTTTTCTTTAAGTAATACATGTGTGTGAGATCACTTCCCTGTCTGTGAGTCTGTATGTATCTTTTTGTTTGCATCTGTGTGTACCCAATTAAAAATTTTGAACACTTTAATGGAATTGCTTTAAAATTACGACATGAAATATTTAGCAACCGAACAAAATATTTACATTTTTAGACATTTTGTAGAGCTTACTTTAAAAATATCGGGGACTTTGTTTCAAAACATTTTATTTTATCAAGTAAGCATTGAGGGTGAAATAATGTAATGCTTATGTTCAACTTTTTTTTGTATCAAAACATAAGAAAATATTTTTTGCCATTATTTGGGAAGTTATGCAACTGATTTATGGAAATTAAATATTTTGACAGATAATCATGCTAACTTTGCGCTCATATGTTTATTTAGTTACATGGGCGTTATCTAGGAAGGTGGCACGTTAAATGATTTTTTTATATATTGGGAGCTACTGAGGTGTAAAAAATGTAACTCTCTTCATACAATCTTCGAGCTCAGCAGAATTCTTTGTGCCAGGGAATAATTTAATATAATAGTATTATTGGAACAAATAAAGACTTTCAATAAGGTGCGGAGAAAAACTAGACAGATTTTGATTACAGTAATAACCCTAATTAATTTTAGTGAGGTATATTGTTGTATGTCCACCATATGCAAAGAGAGTATTTGATGAAAGTATATTTCGTAATATTTTACAACTTTACAGTCACATTGACAACCATATCGCTGCACTATTCTAATGCAAAATATAAATTTGGAATATTCCTATATGTATGTATTTCTAATACTATTTTTCGGTATTTTTTGTAATCAATTAGTTTGTTCGAATTATATTGTGTCATTTATTTTATATTTCTACACTATTTAAAATACGCGCAACATTTAAAAAAAATACCTACAGTAATGTTCAATAATTTTACTTGAGTGTTATATGTTACGATAAACTACGCCCTTTTAAGCACTTGTCAAGAATAACAAAACATTTCTGTTGTGGCCTCAGGTGTTAAAAATTAGAGTTCGTTGAAATCCGTACATTATGTATTGCTTAAACTGCTATGTTTTAATAAGTAGATGCAAAACATTGGACATTGGAAGGGAAACAGAGCCAGGAATTCAAACCGCTTACTTTAACAAAAAAATCCTTGCACGCCATGTACACCTTATATAAGTACTACAAAAAATGTTTCTCATTTTTAATAGATTGATCAGTGAAATTCCGCTAACCTAGAAATTAGCACTCTTTACACGCTATATTCCATACTCAAAAATGTAGACTTATTGCCTGGAGTTTGTCCTTTGTAACAAGTATTAATATTACATCAAAAGTTGATAAATTATATTTCCCTCGCAACGTTCATTTACATTTGTGTAAAGAATTCAAAATTATTTTCTGCGTAGTTTGTATCTACAAAAGCGAACATTACGAAAATTGTTTACACGGGTATTGACAAGAAAAAAAGTACTGTCAGCAAACTCTTGCCACTAATTTACTTTTACCACTCTTTCGTATGCTACAATTGCACGGCTGTTTCATGTACTTGGTTAGCTTGGTTCGTCTGTAAAGCCGCGTACATACTTGCTAGCCGAGCGGTTCGCGAACTGCTCGTGAGCAGCATGCTCGTCAGTTTGTACGCTATCCCGAGCGACATATGAGCGCCCTACGAACCGCTCGCGAGTTGCTCGCGACGATCCGAAGGAAGTCGATTTTTTCGACGAACACAAAGGGATTCGCAGCGCTAGTCTGAACGCGCTCGCTTCATGTTCGTGTGTTTAGACAATGCTCGCGAACCTTCCTCGCCATCAGTAGACTGTCATCCGCTCGTTGTAGGCTCCTTGTTGGTTCGGCTGTCCTGTGGATCGCTGGAGGTTCGTTGGAAATAGTTTTACCACGAACGTGTTGCGAGCGGCTTACGAGCTATTCGCGAACCGCTCGGCTCGCAAGTGTGTACGTGGCCTAACGACGTATAATGTACAATGAGTATATATTTAGTTTTCCTTGAAATAAATCAAGTACCAAATTCGCCATATGGTTTCGAGTACGTTTCCATTTATAACTTAAATTACAATTCAGTAATGAATATTGTACCGAAAAATTAATTAAACAAAATATTTAACCCGCTACAACATCTACAACGTTCACTCAATCGGTATACGGAAGCTGCTTGTGAAGGTCTTAACGACGAAAATATCCCCAATTTAGAAGTTTTATCCAATAAGCAGTTAGAAGAAAAATGTGAGAGATTATACATTTCAGTATGTGCGCAGTAAACCGTGTTCTTTTTAGTATATAGGGTATGGAGGAAACATCTACATCAGCACTTGTTTAAGGTGAACACTAGGTCAAGTTATTACACGTGTTTTGAACTGTTGGAAGAAAAATTAAAGAACAAGACTCAAGTTACCAGAGGCCATTATAAATACAATGCTCTAATGAATAGCACCATGAATGTGGATCTCCTGGTTTTATATGCGTTGAAAAAACGTGTCTTAATGTTTTCGTACGTAATTTGCCAGAGTTTTAATGTTTGAATAAAGGCACTGAGAAATTTTTTGCCACCTTTTATAGTCAAGATTTTGAGGTGGTTCCTTCGTTTCGCACTTAATAAACTGTTATTATCGTAACTTCATCTCACACAAGTATTACCCTTTGGTTACGAGTTACACGAGTTGCAATTATCTAAATAACCATATTACAAAGAGGATTCTCAAAAGAACAATTGTTTTAATACAGTAGGCCTATAAACTGACATTTGTTAATATTTCGGTGCGCAGCAACACGTATTTCGAAAGAAAACCTAGTATTCTGGGTAGACAGACGTAGAAATTGAATCAGTCATTTGAGAAACAACATAAGTCAATTTTCTACCGAAATGCGATCTGGGTGTTATAACTTTGTACAGAAGTAAATACACGTATTACACATTCACATTAAGCGTAATTTGCGAGTGAAGCAAGGTACTGATCTACGAGTTCATTTGAGAAACACCATATTTCATTGACTACCTCCGTACAAAATTATAACACCCACAAGCCCAAAACGATTCCAACCGGCTCTTAAGGCCAAGATCCATCATTTCTACTGCTGTTACTATAATTATTATTTTTTAGTTGTAATGAGAGTTGGTATCAAAAACCTGTTGCATAGTTTTGTTAAAAATATTGTATACTGTGTTAACTAATTTTTTCAAGACAATATATATAATGGTTTCAGCTAATTATGTAATTATAGGAATTCTTATTAATGAGCTAATTAGCGAAATACTTATTATAATGTATCTATAAAAAATTAGACTACAAGGTAAAAACAGTTTTTAACAAAACTGTGCAGCAGTGTTTTGATATCTGCTGTCGTTTAGAAATAAAATACTATTATCTTGATATCTGTAGAAACTGTGGATCGTGGCCATAAGACCACCTCCGGACGAAAACGCTGCTCGGCGGGTTTTCTCGAGGATTTCCCGTTTACACCGCCCTTTCATTCCGGCGCTGCTCCACACTCGCCTCATGTCATCCCTCACCAGCGCTGAAGACCTCAATGTTGAGCGTGACCAAAAATTTCTCACTCACTCACTCACTCACTCACTCACCCACTCACTTACGACCACCTCAGCCCTGGTGTCTCCTCAGAAGTAATTCTAGTTGAAGTGAAAGAGAGACCAGCAAAGCACTCCAGCATGAAAACACCACAGCGTTGCAAGAAAGAAAATTCCCGGAAACTTGCCCTCCGGTTGTTTACGTTCCATTTTACCGAGGAGAGTAGTCTTTTTATCAACCGCAGTCGCCTCCAGCAGATTCTGACTCCACGTCCTTGCGTCTAAGAAAGAGCAACACCCAGCTGTTCGCTTGTGTCAGTCCACACTCACACATCGGGGATAACTACAGATAATCTGCCGTAAAATACTCGTACGAATGACTACTGCTGAGACTTACGTGCGTAGCAAAGTCTTGGCAGAATGCAATTTTAATAAATGAATTCCAACTTAAACTGAGTAAGAAACTAACATTACTCTTTGATCTGTAAACATTACATGAACCAACTGATAACGTTTTTCAAGCGCTAATAACCTTGAACTTTTTGCTGGTTAACATCAAGCTAAAAACATTAGAAATAATAAAATTCCGAAACTATCAACTAATGTTATTAAAGTAAAAGATAATTTTAAAATACTAGCTATTGAGTAATAAAATACCTTACAACATATAAGCCAACTGCTTCGTTACAAATAGTTTGTAGTAAAAAAATTGTATATTTAGCGACATTTCTTACATGCATGATGGAAACCAAACACATATAACTAAAGTTACAAAACTGGCTTTTAACTGCATACTAGTTTCAAGATAATATTCGGGTTCACGATTCAATTTGCTTTCTCGTGCGTTTTGTGAAAATGCGACAAAAAAAAAATCGCACATATAGGTATATAATCAAATAAGTAATCTGAAAAAGTTCACTTTTAATTTCAACAAAAAGTCTTTACTCTCACTGTTGAGTATAAATAATATATGCTCAGGATGTTTGATAATAGTTTATGGTAAAGTATGTTAGGAACAAATCCTACAAATTAAGAGTTGCACAAAAGATCCAGTATATCTGTGTGCAGGAATAAACCGTTTGTGAGAGGGTGGTATTTGTGAGCTGGTTAATACGCCAGTCAACTCTGAGAACTTGCACAGTGAAATGCCACACTGTTGTGTTTACAGCGTCAACAAACATGATCTGAAGCACCCTCTCCCGTTTGCTATCTGGCCTCTTCGTATTACGTGAGACTTGGTACTAAACACACGAGCAGTGTCTCCAGAAGATGGTGACTACGCAAAATTGTTCATTTCCAAACAAACGTTAATTCGAATATTTTGGTTTACTTTCGTTTGTATGTGTCATTCCCAAAAATGTTTCTATTTATTTCAAAACACTCTGTACTACAAGCAACATTTGACGTCTATATTGTTCGTAGATTCCTTACGAATAAAGAGACCTTAAACTAACATGGAACGAAAGTAGGCGTATCAGTTATACTCTATGCGTAATATTCATCTAACAGGAGAATCGGCAGTGTAAAAACTGCAGGTATACTATCCCAAAATATACACATTTAACAACCAGAGAATTGAATTAGATTCAGTGAAGTGTAAAACAAATGAGTACAAACGTAGACGTCTTCTGTCGTGGGGCTAAGGCATGATTATGAAGAAAAGGAATTTTGTAAAATTTATATGATTATTAATTATAAACAACATAATATTCTCATTTTGAAATTTCTCTGTTCGTAAATAAGTAACAAGAACGAAAGTTGAATAATAATAAAACATTTTTCAATTAGAAATATTAATAAACAATACGGAATAACGAATTCCATAATCGGACAAAATTACCGCTAACCAATAACAGTGGTAACTAATATTTATACTAATAACTCAATATTAGCACAAAAAAAATTACTTAACTACAAAAAGTTACGGTAGAGTATAACGTTTAGAATTTTCAATAACAGATGAACAAGATAGCATTCTTCAGGAGAAACATACATCACTCGTCTGAAATATCAAGTAAAATTTACAGAAAGAGAAAGCGTTAAAAATGGAATTCATAGTCTAAAAGCAATCTTCCAAATTCTACATGTTATTCTTACGGTCTTTTTCTCAGTAACAAAGACGACATTGTTATTCTTATCCTGACGAAAGTGTATTGTTTGTCTGTTGCCAAGGACGGCCTACACAGCGCGGTGCGAATGAACGTCTCTGCTTGAGGCGCCAAAACAAACAAGGTTTTAATAAAGAAAATTACGATGAAATGAATCTCTTGCCCAGTTATAGTATAACAGCCAATCACTTACAGGATTTTTGTTGATGGTGCACGCAGTTCTGTTTATGTTATATTATTTAATAACGTTTCTAATTAATCTTTATTGTTGTGTACTGATGACTTATCGTACGAAAAATATTCTTTTCTTTACGCAGTATAAGGTATACTACTGGAAAAATGCACAAGGAAATTTTCACAAAAAGTACCAATTTTTAGCGTCTTTAGTTAAACATTCATAAATAATGTTGTTGAATAACAGGGTTCATTTCAATCATGCAGGAACGTACATTCAAAAACTTAAAAATCCATAAAATGTAACTTTCACTAAAGTATGCTGATACCAAATATTTGACTATGTAGTCTATAAAAGGAGTTCGAAGAAAGATAGCGTCGATTATTAACTAAGTGGTACGATTGACACGTTCACTAGGGAGAGTTAGGAAGAAGCCTACTGTAGGTGATGCTTAATGCATGTACTTTGTATTTGCTTGCATGATTATTGGAATCGAAGGAAAACAATTTTTAAACATTGTAGAGAGTTTTACCTAATATAATTACACGTCGTTACTCTGAAATGATTATCCTTTCATCATTCGAATAGTGATCTTTCAATAGTGACGTTTAAGGTTTCACCAGACAAGTGCAAACACACAAGTTAAGAAAGAAACATCTGAAATTAAAACACTCGATCGCAATACAGTAAACAGGCAAATATTACCACGATAAATCAGAGTCCGTAACGATTTTGTACGTTTATGTATAAATGTACCAACATACGGTTCAATATTGTGTTTCGTATATATTACATAAATTACTCCTGTAATAAAATTTACTGTTGGAAAGCAATCATTTCACCACCCCCTATATATATATTTTTTTTTTTTTAGTAACATGATTTGGAATTACGAATATATTTCTCAAACGGAAAATAAATCTTTATATTATGCTCGTTCAACCTATTTTAAGTTTTTAATACATATAAAGATTTTACAAAACATCTTTATACACCAGTAACATAATCACGACTGTTTTTTAACAAGCAAAAAATATTGTTACTGCAAAACATAGCGTTTAAATAAATTGCATATTTATGTAAGAGTAAGTAATTATTTCATATCTTTCGCTTTTAAGTTTTTCTACAACTAAGTGTAATTTTTATCACCATGCAAGAAACGTAAATTGTTAGTAATTTATTAAGTAAGATTTCTGCACTTCGTTGACAACATAAGGAATCCTCAAAACTAATTAGTGACGAGTTGGCGAACTAATGTAATACGGATAGCAATGAAACCTTCTCCATGAAAAAAATTCATATACGTGTCAAGTTTCATGGTGGTCAGTCAAACGGTGTCGGGGTGTTCTTTCATCTTATTCGATCACATACATATCAATATTATATATATATATATATATATATATATATATATATATATATATATATATATATATATATATATATATATATACATACATACATACTCACACATAACACACACACATAGAAATGCCTCATAGCAGTGGCGTGTAGTAAACAGTTGCAAGGTAAGCTGGTGCTTGTTCAGTACTGTACAGCCTCGGCACTTGCAGTTGGAACCAATATCACACAGGAGCCGAGTCAAACTCAACGTAATGCTGCCACTCACGGTCTAGCTGCGATGTTCCCATTGTACACTGTGGTGTGATTCGCGCTGAATAATACGGTTTGGAGGCCAAAGTATATCAGAGGGAAGTAAACATGTACAGTCAGAGAAAACACCATCTTACCTTGCTGCGATGAGCAAGCGAAGTCTGAATTGCATAGTTTTCACTTACAGCGCGTCAGGATGGTCCGTCAGCTGGTCTGTTAGCTGGGCTCACATTTACTGACCTGAAGCGCTTGAACTCCGAAGAAAGATTCCGGCACACCACCGCGTCGCGAAATGTTGCGTGGCACGCAGTCACTACCATTGAGTCACTAGGTCAGAGGTGCATAGTAACTTCTACTACAAGTTAGGAAGCTGGAAGCTGCGGCAGTCGAGTGGTTAGACCACTCGCCTCCTACTAAGGCGAGCCTGGTTCGGGAGACGTTGGCCGATGTTGCAGTTGACTGGAGGGTTTTCTCGGGGTACTCCCATTTCCTACACCCCTGCGTTCCATCGCTGATCCATGTGTATCTCTCATTTCATCTCCGTGTGGGGGCTTGCGATGGGCTGACAGCGCGTTCTGTAATCATAATGTGAAATACTTTCTAAGAAGAATCCTTATAGCGACAAGTGGTCTCCTGAACCTTATACGCGTTTTCATTTCATTTTACAGACTAAGAAGCTCGATGTTGTTAATTTGGCTAGCTACGCTGGTATCGATAAGGGATCAGTAGAGAAACTGGTATATCGCGGGAAAGTTGATTGTTTGCTAGACTCCAACATGCTGTGTGTAACACTAAAGGTTTTGCACCTATATTGGCTATCGTTTATATGAAGCACCGTGTCCCTCTTCAACAACCCAATTAGAATTGTACAGTTTTAACACAGGACGTGAGTGATTTGCCAGAAAACGGTTTACATGTGATACGACTGTGATACTACAGTTTGTTGGAGACTATGTTAAATATTTTCGCAATTTTCCAGATTCTCTATGTATCAGCATTAGTCTTTCGTTTATGGAGGAAACTCCGTTCTTAGGCAATGCCTAGAGACGATGGTATATCGCGAAAATGTTTTGTGCCAACATACCCTTGAAAACGCTGTAGTTTACTGCACCACATATGTAGAGCCAGTGACTTTTGGTGAAAAGAATTCTGCAACAACTTGTTTCAATGTCTTAAGTGCGCACTCGCAACACTGCTTCGTAGTTATTAGTAGAATATTATTGGAAAGAGGCGTGACTCATTTAACTGCACCAAACCAGAACCATGTTACCACCACACCACACTTCCCGTGATTTGCGGGAAGGACCCCGAGACACCGAAAGTTAAAAACTTCCAATCACTGACCATGAAGCAGAGAAACAGATGTGCACATAAGGCATTGAAACAAATAGATGCAGAATTCTTGTCACCCAAAATCACGGGTTCTACACAAATTATTTGGTGATGTACGTCTGACACAACGTAGCTGCCTGCAGACCAACAACAGGCATCACATATTACAATAGCGTGATTCATACTGGCTCAGTGTAATAGGGCAACAGCTCCACGTGCAAGAGAAATCTAGTAATAATATAATAAACTGAACGTGCGTTGAAACACAGCAAACAGTCAATTTTTTCCGCGAAAAACCATCATTAGAGTCCCGGACATTTCGCAAGTTCATTTGAGAGGACATTAGATTTCAAACTCCTAGATGTCAACTGATTTTGCGATTGGGTCACTGTTGCTGAAACACTTCCTTGAGGAATGTGAACCAATAGCAGGCCTGATTGAAGACACGCCATTGACTCCAGAGCTGCCTCGTCACATGTACAACTGGACACTCACTGAAACAGAAGCCAATGAACTAGTAGCTGAAGACAGAGTGTATACAGGACTGTGGAGTCCATCAGAATGGCCGTTGAATCTGCGAAATTTCCTGGTCTCTAATCATCATCTCTACGTATCGGCAATATTGTCCCTTGCTGAACTCTACCACAATAAATTCGATGATGTTCGTTACCTGCAGTGTAGTTAACCTTGCAGAGATGTAAGTTTGTCTGTGATGACAGCGCCGTTGCAATTTAAATTTTAAATTATATATTAATTGTAACATTTGTCAGTGTTCCAATTGGTATACTGTGAGTATGAAATATTGTGTGTATGTGTCGAAGACTGGGTTCGCAGCTCTCTTCACTCTAAACGGGGACCCATAGTTCCTGAACGGATAGCTCTGCGTGTTTGGAGCGCTAAGGGTGCCGCTGGCCAGCGTATGTTGTACAGTATTACCTCTACACGCAAACCACTTAAGGGTGTTTATGTGGCGAAAGCACTTAATTTTTTGTACGACATAGTTTTATAGGCATTACTTGTGACATATTTTCACATCTAAAATTTTTTAGCGGCCTGCCAAAGTCAAAATATATAAGGTTTGAAATTATATATTACGAACTATTTGCCAAGTTATTTCAAAACCCATAATAACAATCCTTTGCACTTTTTTTAAATCTTAAAATAACGAAAATTTTACTTATAAACGGTAATTTTAAAGGGACTTTGCATATGACCCATAATATATTATATAGGTATAAATTAATTCGTTCTAGTAAGTCAATCGGTTTAGTTATTAGTATGTTCCTGCGACTTTCAAATCTTGATTTTTTAATGCCTCTATGGGAAGACAATGAGAGCTAAAAATTTCAGCAAGTGAAAATTTCGTCACAAGTAACGTCTATAAAATTAGCAGTATGTTGTGCATATAAAAATTTATGCATTTTTGCAACGTGAGCACCCTTATGTGCACATAGACATTAATTTTCAGCACACATATTTAATTGTTCTAGACAGTTTTGTCTGTTTCTAGACATCGATTGTGACTAAATTTAGCATTTCTGAAAAATTTTTAACTATCATAATTTTTGAATAATGGTTGATCAAAGTCAAAATTTGCATGTCATGGTGTTAATAAAGACACTAAAACCAACTGATTTACACAACTGAAATAATTTACACTGAATAACGATGATGTAGGTTACAAGGTCTCCTATAAAAAATAATGTTTTTGTATTCTGTTATTTTCGAAAATACAAAAATATTTAACTTTCTGGTTATCTATAAATGACCCTGTAGCTTCCGACATTGTCATTAAATGTGAATTATTTCAGTTTGGTAAGTCAGTGGATCTTAGTGTCGTTCTTGAAACCGTGACATGCCAATTTTAACTTTGGCTATTCATTATGAAAAAAAAAAAACGATAGATGAAATGTTTCACAAGAGCTGAATTAAGACACAACATACGTTTGAAAAAAGTAAAAATATCTGGTACACATGTAAAAATTAAAAAAATATATATGAAAATTGCAGGTTGCCTTGCATTTAAGTGGCATGTAGTACTTACTTTATTGATTTTCCCGTTCCTTTAAATTAGATAGGAATCGTTCACTTCATGCAATTATTTTAAAAATACACTGATAAGTTGTTTATAAAGTTCATAAAATTTTGAATGAAACGCTGTTAAATACCAAAAATCTTAATATGTTAAAATTAATTTCACATTAGGCCTATACTGAGTCAGGTCGCGTGACCATTTAAATAAAATGCCACTTGTAAGACATCACAAAAAATGCCCGTACTACACACATTAATAGATTTCAACTTACTAACGAAGCACACCAAATAAAACAGTTGAAATGTTGCTGAAAATATTTATGGATACGATGAAACAGTTGATATTCCTGTTTTATATGTAATGCGGTGAAATGTTCGTCATTAATATTTTATTTATTATGTAATCATTATTATTTGAAGTACACGATAATTTGATGCTTGATAAATGTATTTTTGAGACGAGCAGCATACTTCAAAATGTCATTGCATGTGCGATTAGATTCTTCACATTATGTATATTAAAATACGTAGATTTCCGCTGAAAACTAGAATCCGAAAAGTAGCAGAATTGCGGTTCTAAATTCGTCAGAGCTTATCTCAGGGGACTGCCCAAGTTTCAGCCTGTCATTAAAAGTTTTGGTCGTTATGACGGCAGTTACACGAAACTCGTGGTTAACACAGTGTGATGGGCTTAACGATCGCTATACGTATTCTCTTGTGGCTCCTCTATGTGCAGATAACGCTGAAAAGCCCACAATTTAATGTGAACTCCGCAGTTAAGACGTTCACGTGTGTCATATACCATTAAAATTTAAGCATAATTCGCCGAACTGGTGTGCTGGCTTTCCACATCTAGCACGCCTCAATGATATGCCCAGCGGTGACTGTAATATTAAAGATGATTGTGTTACACGAACCCGTATTATTTAAAAAGACGCTGTACCAAAGTGTTGATAGGCAGGGCCTGGTAGTTTTCGCGAAAAGATTTTTGCCCCACTTTGTTTCAGTGTCTTACGTGTACACCTGCAGCTCACCTTCATGATTATTGGCAGAGTGTTTTTATGCATAGTTACTATTCATTTGATTGTGCCAATCAGTACATGGATAACTGTAACACAACACGTCTGTGATTTACGGGTTTAACCTCCAGACGTTGTACGTTACGGCATCCAATCACTGACCACAAAGCAGAGATGCAGGTGTGCACGTAAGACACTGAAACAAAGTGAGGCAAAAATCTTTTCGCGAAAACTACCGGGCCCTATTGATAGCTGAAACAAACCGGGAAGACATCCATTTTCTCCATTTTTGATGGCGAAACAAATAAACTTTATAAATTACTGGAGAACTTAATGGGTATTCACACTTTAAAAATCTTAAACGCAGTGATCCATAATTTCACTGCTTTACAAAGATGTATATTATTTTTATTCTAAACGAAAGCAAATATCGAAAAAACGTTGCGTAGTTTTGTTAAAAGCAAATATTGTTAATATTTTTTAAAAATCAAAATCGTTTCACCTAACTATGCAGTTAGGAAAATCTCTATTAATGAGTTAACTATCTGAATCTATATAATAAAAAAAATTGACTACATAATAGAAACAATAATTTTCAACAAAACTGCACAACAGTTTTTTAATACCTGCTCTGGCTTAGAAATTACAAAATAACTATCGTGAAAGGACCGGAAATGTTAAATCACCGCTATATTGAGTATGCATTACCAGATATTTCTCAGGCACGCTGCGGAACTTCCAAATAAAATAGTATCTGCTGAATCTCTGCACAGTGTTTGGTGGTCTGGGCAGACGGCCTCGCTCAGCAGCTGGGATATATTTTTTTCTGTGGCTTAGATGAATGACAACAACTGTACAGTATGCATGGAACCAGTAAGTTTGGCTTAAGGGCGTTGGACCCGTAAAATTTAATTTTTTTATATTTGTGCCGAACACCGTTCAACTTTTGCACATCAGATAATGTGTAATTTCCCCAAATTAAAAAAAAATAAGGCCCCATAGTTTTTGCAAAATCACTCATCAAAGTCACGAAATGGCCATTACGGTGCAGCCAAAAAAAAAAAAAAGTAATGAACTAATGAATTCAAAATTACGGGAACTGAAAGTCAGTCTATCAATGCATTTCATGACATGTTTGACAAAAGTTAGTTTTGAATATTTCAGTAGTAGCCGAAAGTCAAAGTTATGCAAAAATTTGCTCATTTTCATCAATTTTTAAAAAATACAAAAATATATCGCTTTGTGTTTACAAAAGTGTCTTGGAGTAGTTCACATCATAAGTATCGATATGAATTGTCTTGTTTCTGCAAGTTAATTATTTTTTATTATTTTGGCTACACCGCAACTGCCATTTTGTGACTTTGGTAGGTGATCATGCTAAAACTATGGGCCCTATTTTTTTTTTATTCGGGGAAATCACATGTTATCTGATGTGTAATAGTTGAACAGTGTTTGGCACAAATATAACTTTTTAAATTTTTACGGGTCCAATGTCCTTAAAAGCATGTTTTAAAGAGGATGCAACGGTTGACATAATTTTTAGAAATTCTGTTTTAGAGCTGTTTCTTGTCATTGCTCAAAACATAAAAATAACTAAAAAAAATTACTTCAACAGCACAGTATATTTTAGGTCGATTTATATTTCGCTGCTTGTTTTAAATGTTTATATTTCTCAAATTTGTATTATCAAGGTAACAAGTGTCTCCAAGCTATTTCGCCATATTACTTGCAGATAGCTTTTAGTACCTCAGCATTTTAATGCCAATACTTTTTTTTTCATTCAGTTGAAAATTATGAATCTAGATTCAATGAGTTCGTAAGGTTTTAATTTTTTTGTCGTTAGAGTGCTTTAAACATTTTGATTCTGCCACTAAGACAGCCATATTCGGTTACATTCCTAGCTTTTTTTAATAAATGCTTAGGTGAAAGCACGTTATATAGCACGTATATATATATAAACAAACTTTATTACCACTTGAGCCTAAAATAATAAAAGCCACTCGAAAAATTAACATTTTACTTTAATAAATCAACAAGTCATAAAAGTACATATCAAACTCACAAATTTATGAAAGTCAATAGTCATAGCATTTTATAGAGTAAGGAAAGACATAGAAAAACAGTTCTACTTGGCAATGCATGTCGAAGGATCGTAAGTGGACACTTCAGGCACAGAGTAGCCAAAAGATTTACAGATAAAAGTTAACAATATTAACAAACATCGTTTACCATGTCAATTGTTTTATCAATACATTTCAATCACTTCATACACGTGCTAACATACAATTTACACATCAACGACAATAATTTAAAACTGCGTGAAAAATTTATTGCTAATAATCGCACAGTATCGTTTAGAAAATTCAATAAGATAAAAGGTTTATGACCGCCAATAAAATATTACCAAGGTAAACATTATCTTATTTCCTGAATTATAACATCCTGCAAATAAATTTACATTAAATTTGTACAATTACTTATTTATTTGACAATGATATTAATAAGTGATAAAAAACCAGCAAAACTTTTCGAATTCTTAATTAGAACATTTCAGACCAGTAAAATCAGATCGTAGAGTTTACCTACACGTATTTCACCAATTTTGTTCTCATATTCAGTTTTTTTTGCAAAAAAAAAAAAAAGAAGAAGAATGGCAGGGAACACAATACAAATTAACACATACAAAATATTCTATATCTTATTAACTAGGTGTTTACAAACATTCGAAACAGAGTTTGTTACAAGTAAAATATGAAGTAGTAAATAATATTTAAACACAAAATATTTGGCATTTAAAATGCTATTAATAAATCCCATTATTTACGTATCCAAAAACAGAATACTTAAGAAGTTAGTTAATGTGTTTTAAAATTCAGTTAACAGTAACGAAAACTGGATAACTTGTGAAGAAAAATTAGGTTATTTCAACTGTAAATTTAAAAGCAACATAACATCCTTGTTTATTTTACGTATTAAAACTATGCCTACTAGAATGCAGTTCTTCTTTTAAAATCATCCTGTCTCAGACATTAACACGAAATAAGATGAACAGTATTCTTTAAATGTCAAACACAGATCTATTGTAATGAAAGTACACTACAAGTCGGGAATAAATAGTGAATATTCAAAATGGCATTTGTTCTTTAAAATTCCTTCGACAAACAAAAACGTGCAGAATTCTGAAAATCTCGTAGGACGGAAAATTCGATAGTTTTTAAACGTGACCTTTACTCATGTGATAATCAATGCTTTATTAAGGTATTTATCTATAAGGATTTGAAACGGAGAAAAACTAGTTGTATAAAATTTAACATTCCCTTCTTTGGTAAATTATACTTTAATGTACTTTTTATAGTTTAAATGTTATAGACACGATACTTATTTACTGAATTGCAGAAATATATACCAGGTAAAAAATATTTACTTGTGTTAAAAATGTTCGTTTAACACCTTGGTCCAGCATTGCATAAATGTTGCTAGTATATAAACATATAAATATTGCCAGATTACAAACATGTAAGTTGAATTAAACTTTTAAAATGCTCTATGATTTTATCTATAGAAATAACATTACAAATTAAATTCTATAAAATACGTTAAACCTGCAATTACACGTTAATTACTGTGTACTTGTGCATAAAAATTAAAACGAAATCGCAATGTTTGTATGTATTATATATATATATGAATACGAAATATGTTATTTTTTGGTGATCATTTTAACCAATATTTAATGATAAGGTTATTGGAACTCTTGAGGTATAACTTGAGGTATAAATGAGTGCTGCTATACTGGTTTAATCTTGGACAATGAAAATATAGGCTACATATCTTAAAGTGTTAAAATGCTATGTATACAGAATTCAAATTGTAAAGACGCACTCTCTGAAATAAAAAAAAAATTCGGTCCAACAAATTGAAATCTATATAAATCAACTGCGAGTTATTTGTTATTTTGAAGAAAATTTACTCGAATGAGTTACATAATTACAATTTCCTCGTTGGGAATATTTCACATAACTTGTGTGGGTATTTCTTAGTTATAGCAGGGCCTCTTAAAATACATCATATTATGAGGCAACCTTTACTACCCCCTACAGATAAAATTTTTAACAATATGTTTCGCAGCTGATAATAGAATTTAAGTTTGGTGTTATGTATATTATATGTATGTATATACATACATACACACATCAGATTTTACATATACATATATACGTATGTATATATGTGTGTGTGTTATCATATTTACACTATTTATTACAATATTTGTTTCCTTAAATAAAATATAATAAGGTTGATGTATGAATGATAACCGATACTAAATTATGCTACATTCAAAGGGTAATTAAAAGCAAAGAATGTCTGCCATTACTGTCATACAAAATACTAAAGGATTATTCTGCAGTGACATGTCTGACTGAACGTTAATTTGATTGCGTAAAACAATTGTTAATTTGTAGTGCAGCAAGTAACTACTATCCCTCTTCTGCATTAATCATAAATAAATAAATATATATATATATTAATTTTTTGTTCAATCTCACGATTACTCATCGTTGAATAAAATTTTAAATATTAAATTTTGGTTACAACAGAAGGTGGGCAACCATTTCTCAGAAATGAAAAATTACGTATATTTTATGCATAATTGAGTGTTTGACATTAAAATCTTTTTTTACCTGAGTGATATTTTCATAAATCGTACTTTATTTTAACAGTGACCTATCCGAAGCCCAATGGAATTAATGATAAACAAATGTTCGCCGCTATTACGGCATTCGAAACACATACATCAGTTAATATTGTTTACAAAAACAAATATTAATAATGTCTTGCATATGGTTTGAGACGTTTGAATGAAATAAGTTCGAGGTTAAAAAATATTATTTAAGAAAGTATTTTGATAACTGAGTGACCGGTTAATACAGTCTTAGTACATGTTGGAACTAGCTTACAATTTTTCTCTTGTGTTTCTGCATATTTTGTCCTAAACATGAACTAAAGTAAATAGTTTTGTAGTATTATGGGCTAATATTACTGATAAGCCCGGCGTTAGAATTATCTAAAATACAAATAATTTAATATGTACTGATTTCGTATATTTCGTACAAATCTAAATAATGAGTTAACATGGGTTTGGCCTCTTGCGGTTATCAAGCACGTATGTAAATCAAAGTAGAGTAGTGTAAATCAGTAGCATCATGTACAGTTCTGCGCATTATTTTATTCGCTGATCTTAAGTTGTTATTCTCAATTTCCAGGGAAATCCACTGCTTCTGTCTCTGAATTACAGTTGATTACACAGATTCGCTAATAGTTAGCAGCGTGATGACTATATTTAGTTTAAATTGTCAGTTAAAAATGAATAATGCATACATTTAAAGTGTAAGTTTTTTTCTGTTGGTTACGGTTACAGTTAGACCATGCAACATTTTTCTCGTCACACACATCAACAATATAAATTTACAGCAAGACTACTTCTCTGCCGCAAAGTAACTATATTAAAAAGTGAATTCTTGAATCTTCAATTCACATATAACTCCTTGAAATTAATTTCCATCCATGCAGAAAAGTGATCATTGCTTATAATTGCTTCAAATTTTTATTATCTTGCTACCATAATATTGTTTAGTATTTTAGTATTCTGGATACAGCATTCACCGCGAGTCTACTGCCTCACTATGTGACCATTATAGTTTTTATTACTACCTCTCGCATCAACATACAGTGGATAGTTGACGAATTATTTCCCATTCTTTAATTAAATATTTTTAAAAATATCTTAACAAAATTGCAATGTATAACAAAACTTTTTACATGTTTTGATAAATGGCATATACATATATGTAACATCGCGGTAAAAGTGTTTATATATGCTGCATGTAAATGGAATACAACAAATTTAGTGTAGCTTACAGAAGTACCGTTGATTTTATTTCTTTGTAATTCGTATATATCTGGTTAATGGAGTCACATAATATTTAAAACATGGGCAACTTAGATCATTGTCATTGCTGCAGTTTGATTAGGAAAATGCAAAACCTTCTTGAGCGTACAATGTTTGGCTTTAAAACGCAATTATGTTTGCTCTCCTTCAACAAATTGTGCCAAAGAAACATTTTGAGTGTTATAAACTTACTCCCGCCGGTTCAGAGCATGATCGACTTATGTCACATCTATTTGAAAGTTAACATAAATGAATACTTTTAGTAGAATTAAACATTTACTTAACTGATGTGGACATGTTCCTTAAAATTATCTTTTTTCTTAGTAATTTGAACTAATAACATTTCTTTGTCACAGGAAGACTATACAAAAACATATATTTTTAAACAAGCGCCGAGCAGAGCAAATTTCGAAGAAAATGCTTACATAAATTAATTTAGTAAGCACTACATCTGCAGTATAGTTCAGATATCATAACCTTAAAGAGCAGATGTTCGATCATATAAAGTACAAAAGTTATATAAGGTAAAGTTGGAAAAGAAACAATAATAATTAAAGTTATTTAGATAAAAAATGTGTTAAAAAATTGGTAAGGATTGTCGGTAGCATCATAAATATTAATTTTAAAAGAGGTTCACTGCTCCTAAAACATTAAATTAGTATCCTGTTATATCACAATTGTTGATCTCAGACTCGTAATATTCGTAAATGCTGAACACTATTTGTACAACCACAAGTTACTCAGTATTAAGTAAAATTGCATTAAACCTCGGATTTTTTTCAACGACACTAGATGTTTATATTAAGGTTATTCATTAAAAATATGAAAACTATATCAAACACTTTTAATGATATGAATATGCTTAGAACTTGCGTTTAGTTTCACAAAAAATAATATCCTTAAAATTAGTTTTACATAATTTACATCAAATTTAAGCATTTAAGTAATTACTACAAGGAAATGCATGTGCAGATGCTTTCGGAAGAACTTTCTTATGATAGTGCATTTATAGACACTCTTATTTCATAAAACCTTTTTTCTACTCGGGTAAATTTGTACTCAGATTGTTACATAGAATATTCTAATCTGAAACATACAACAGTTTTAACAACCAAGTTTCATATGTGCTGTTGTAAAAGACGTACAGGTTTACCACATTCTCAGAGTGGAGTAACAGGATCCCCGGATGTTCTACGGTGAATTCGAAGTTCAGGACGAAATGCTGTACTCCAGGTTCTTCTTGTACTTCTCCCGAAGAATATAACACAAGGCTATTGTTATCAATATGGCGATTGTTATGCTCATGACGATGCTCACCCAGATTATCTCTTCGTTTATCCGACTGTGATTGCCACCTGCTGCAAAAAAAAAAAGACATTAACACTTTTAGCACAAGACACGCGTAACCTAACGGGCACTTTTCAAAATTCACGAGGGTAAGGTAGGAAAGTCAAAGTTTCAAATTTAAGGTGTTCGAAATTTAACACGAGTGAAAACTATCCGTGATCGAAATTTCATCCGAATATCGTATCGATCAACTCTTCACTTAGTGGCGGTTACAAGACGAAAGTCACCATCTGGCCCGAAAAAAAAGTAAACAGTACATACAACCAAAATCACAACAAAGTATAACTGAATGCATTGTGTTCAAAATATCGAAGAAACTAGCACGAAAAAAATATTATAGTAAATAAATTTAAATAAAACAACGTGTAAAGACTGCACTGCAGGGGTGACATTGACTAAAATATTTTTATGTGTAATTGTTATACTCCGCCCATCTTTAAACACGGAAAACAATTACAGGCGTTCATAACTTTCCTGCTGACCGACAAAACCTAGTCACATGACCGAGATAAGCTACTCTACTCAAAAGGATGAGTTTTAAAAAGTTCCTTATGAAATTCACATTGTATAAGTCGCTATAATTATGCTCTGCAGTGGTGTATGCATGCAAAAAAACTCTTTAAAATTAAATGGTACCTAAAAAATAGGTATTTCCGATAAACATTTGAAAACAATGCACTAATATGTTCAAGGTGAGTATGTTGGAATTACGTCATGTCCAAAGCGAGATATTTAGAAACGGTGACTCACAAGTAAAAAACGCATTTAAGATAGATACGCACGTCCACAGATCAAATAGAGTCGAGATTGCCAAATTTCTGGTAAGTGCGCATGTTTGTCTATTCCTACGTGAAGGTACAAAAAATTTGGGAATAGCTCCAATTTTTCCGCATGGCTTTTCTGAATATATAAAGCCTTCTGACTGGCTGTTCGATTTTTGGGTCGTCCTGATATGCACGAACTGTGAACGTGTAAACGAAGTTTGACAAGAACTCGTACAGAAATCGATTACGACAGTTGTTAAGGAATGATTCTAGTATCTGACAGCTGTATTGGATTTTATTCTTACTGATTGTTAGCAGTTGTCCTTGTAATTTCACATTGTATTTTTATAATATATACGAATTCATTTTATATTTTAAGATGATATTCTCCATGATACTCTAGTAAAGAGTTTATTATAAAAGATATCCCGGAAAGGACGGGCATTATTCTAGGAGGAGATAGTACTGGTCATTGTGATGAAAAAAGTTCATGCGAACTTTGGTTCAATATGGGACGGTTGTCGATATACCGCCATTTGAAAGTAAATAGTGACATGCTTTGTCATTACTGTCATTGTTTTATCTGTAGTCACGTTCTTCCTTGCAGTGGCTCACGAACTAAGTAACACATTGCGTTTTTTTTTCATTGAAATTTACTAAATTTATGAAAAAGCAGTCTTATTTTCACTTTCAAATACACTAACGCTAGCTGAATTTGCGGTGTTACATACAGGGGATTTAATTCCATAATTACACATGTATGTTAATTTCTCTGATACTTAAGTAACAATTTGTGGAAAACGTATTATTCAGATTTTCGACTTCTTTTGAAGATTTAAATTTCGTTAGCTAAAATCTTGTGAGGGTTTAGATAAAAAGAAAATATTAAGGAAGTTGTGAAAATGTACTTAAGCTGCTCGGCCTTATAGCAAATTAGTATTCTAGGCTTAATTTATTTTAATTGGTCACATGCTGTAAAGTTCAAGCACACGTAAATTAAAGATTCTTTCTCTAAACACACCTATAAAAAACTCACACATACATAAACAAACCTTAGAATTTTATCGAAATATTTTCGCATTCGTAAACAATTTAAGTCAATTTTTATGTTATTCAAGTTCGATGCTAACTTGATTTTTTTACACTTTAAATCACACAAAATATGAGAGACACAAAAATCTGTTAGAACAATTACATAACAAGTTTCACACACAATGTACGAATTCTTTATTTATAAATCACATTCCGTGACACAAACATTTGCTCACTAGAGAGTAATCCTTACCTAGGTGACATAAAAACATGCACACAATGAATCCTTACATAAGAGTGAAATTTTTGTCTATGCGGTAGTACACACAAATGATAAATTTCATTGCTTCAGGATTGTTTTTTACGTACTTATGGCACAGGTCATATCACTACTCCACAGGATCGTCTTATGTCTGGATAAATACTTCGATAAAGCTCGTGAAGAAATATACAGGATGTTTTAAAAGTTAGTAAAGTTACATTGTGAAAATATTTGGCTGGCGCAAATCTTAAGGGAGGAATTCGTGATTCAGAGGGAGATTTTGGTCAGCGCTTAACATCTAAGCCTTGAGCACTGGTTAGGGGTGAAATGACGTGAGTATGGAGTGGCGCCGGAATGAATGGGTGGGGAAACGGGAGATCCCCGAGAAAACCCGTCGATCAACGGCATCCTCCACCACGATTCCCACATGCGAAAATCTGGGGACCGACCCTGCCGGAAATCGAACCTGAATCGCCTTTTTGGGAGGCACGTGGTCTGACTGACCATTCGGCTACCGCAGCCCTTTCCATGAATGAGAACTGAATCTGTTTACTAACATTCGTTCAAATAACCAAAAGTTAAAAATTAAATTAATAAAAATTAAAAAATTACCTTCCAGATGCGGTTTACTAATAACAAGATCTGCATTATGTGAAAAAATAATAGGTTTAGAATATTTTTAGTTTACATAAAATAGTTTCGAATACTTTTAATTTACATAAAATAGGTTTTGAATACTTTTCATTTACATTAGGTAATGGAGGTAATTTTTTTTTGTGTAGAGTTTTTTGCCATTCTAGTTTTTAAATATAAAATGCCAGTTTGTAGCAGGAGGCCTCAATACACAAAAAATATCACATTGTCCCACCCCTCTGAAGTTAACGTTTTAGATGAAGTGGAAAGAACATAGAAAAGGCGCATGGAGACTTACACATAGGTAACACGTTATAGATATCGCGTGTTACATAACTGTAAGGCTCCACGTTTCCAACGGCGAATTTCTCCCTTGTTTGCACCACCCAAATTTTGGCACTCTATAACGTTTATTCATTTTTACGAGAAATCGTATCGAGAAGTTTTACACAGTTCAGATTCTTGTACTCTATGAACGCATAGATCAGAGCCAAGTACAGGGAAATTTGATTCTACTCATTTTCTTAGTTAATTGCATTTTACAATTGTATACAGTTCCGTGGGTCTTAAGACAGTTAAAAACTGAAATTAATCTTTAAATTAAATTAGCATAATTTACGGACAATATAAACAATTTTAATTCATTAAAAACGTTGTGAATTTACGACAGCGACACAAAATTCAGAAATGTATGAAATTGCATTTCTTTCTAAAGTAGGCTTATGCATAAATTGTTAATACATTGGTGGACTACTTAAGCATTTGCACTTTTTCGTAAAAAGTGTAGGAGAAGCAATAACTCAATACTGTAACTATGTTGCAGTTACAACTAAAATCTTCACATCAAAAGGTCGTTTTGTTTTGGTACATAAAGTCTCACAAGAAAACATTTAAAAGAACTCAATTTAAAAATACATTATAAGTAGGTGTATTCAATAAAATTGCATTTAGTGGTGTGAGTTAAACACGCACACAAGAAGATGCCTACATAAGCTTTGTTTGGTTGTATAGTTCTAGGGTTACGGCCTTACAGATTAACACCCTAAAACATCTAACCGCTCATGTACCAAATGATAATGAGTTAAATTCAATAATAAATGTAAATCTCTAGTATTCTTACCGCGAGTGTATTGAAAACCGTTGCGAGGTTTCCGAGTATTTTATGTGGTTGCACACAGAGCTTTACGGAGTAGTAGAGAATTTTTAAAATAAAACAGACCAGTTCTGTGATTACCACAGAGAAAAAAAATAATTTTAACGATGTAATCAAAAGAGACCAGAGTTAATTTGTGTCACGTTTGATCTCTGCATGAATGTACGATGTTTCTGTTCAATACAAAAAAAAACAGATCTTTATCAGTTGCCTTTCAGCTCTCGTGGAAAGCGAATGAAGACACCACCAGCAAACACCGCGAAAGAAAAGAACACAGGAAACGAGTTGGTCGGAAACCTCGCCCTCAGGAAGAGGAACGGTGCCAGTCGCACGTGGCAAAAAGAAAACCCATTACACAACATCCAGCAATCTCAGTCCTGTTTTATCTCAGCAGAAGACGGGAGCTCGTGTCAAGTCCTGAACCTTGTTTCAGGCTTTCGTCTTTCGCTTCCTTTTTTTTTCCTGTATGGTTCACTCTTTTCTTTGTGTTTGCGCCCTTTTTCTGACTGCTCATTTTGGCGATACTCTTCGTTAGTTCTTCTTCATGAACTTTACGTCTTTTTATGTAATAACTAGCTGCCCGGTCGCTAATTGGCCCGCGTGGAATTTTTTAAGTAAAATCTATGGCAATAATAAGATATTGAGGGCATGGCGAAAACTAATTTTTGGACTTGCCCCGCCCCCCTCCCCACACACTTACAAAAGCATAGCAATACCAAACCAGGTTTCTGAGACATCGAGAATACCGGGAAAATACGTTTTACCCCTTTTCACCCCCTAGTGGGTGCCTAAAGCGTAAAGGGAATCCACCCTTATATTTTATAATCAAATGAGAAAATTAATTCTTCTACGAGCTACCACCAGTATGTGAATATAAAATATCACAGCAGATATACGTAGCCTTGCTTTACAAAAGGTTAGAACCTAAAACCTTTTACCACTTTTCTAAACAACTACGCCAAAGAAAAAGTTGTCAGAATTCTAAAGAATTTTACGGTGTACAGACCTCTTGCCCAAAGAGATAAATATATCAATAGAACAGCAAAAATTGACAACTTTTAAATTATTTCTCCGTGGTGATGCCTGATGTTCGGCATTTCTGGAACATTTTACATCTTTCCACTCACAAAACTGTTCAATTTTTTAATATCCACGAAACATATTTTTAGGCATTTATGTTAGCCTCATTTATATTCGAAGATCATCTCGATATATCAACAGGTTTAGACGATGCAAAGAATTAATTGAAACCAAGTTTTATTCTTTTAACACAATTATAAATTGGAATCCAAATAATCCTGAAACTGCTTTTTGGAATATGTGTAGGCTTTGTTTTTTTAGAAACAGTTGTTTAATATCTCAACGGGTTTAAGAGTTATCGAAGATTTATTGAAAACAAATTTTACGGCTCTTCACCCACTTATTTTTCGGAATTTATAAAAATCGTAAAATCGGGTAAGATGCATATTTGTATATCAATTCTAAAGCAAAAACCTCCTATATATCTCAACGGTTTTAAGAATTATCAAGGAATAATTGAAAACGCTTTCAACCCCTTTTCACTTCTTCATTTTCGAATTTCGAAAAATCCCTGCGTACCACTGAATAAGAGGAAGCCACACTCAAAATGTAACGTCTCTTGGTCCAGCGGTTTGGGCTGTGCGCTGATGAGTCAGTGTGTGGGGCACATTATTTTACGTATAGAGATAATATATATTCCCCGTTGTGTCCATCGATTGCTCGAGGACCAATACAACGCATACCAAACAGTGAAGTATTCACTTAGACCATACATGGACAAGTGAGAAAATTTAAGTCCCTGCTTTCTCCGTCTGTTCAGCCGTTTTGTATCTTTCCGCCGGCATAAATTAAGATATAACACTGCAATATATACATACGCACACAGTACCACGAAAAAAAATCTATATATGTATATATATATATATATATATATATATATATATATATATATATTTGACAACTACAAAATATTTTGTAAATATTTACCCTACAACACATTTTTATGCCCGCCACAAAAACATTACGTTGTTACTGCTATCAAACTTTTGTTACCAAAAATAATGTTGCGTTTGCCACAAAATTATTCCGCAAAAAAAAAACGTTCAATACACGGTTTTTCTTACAGTTAACAAACAACGGGCTGATTACAATTTTTGGGGGATGACACAGGAGATCAAGCTAAATAGCGATGAGTAGGGGCATGTTATTTGGCTGTTTGTTAAATAATTTGAGGTTAATTTCTAAGTAATTGGTGTTATAATTATATGGTTGAGAGAACATGTAAAATTCTTGGTTAAAATAGTTTAGAAGTTACTGTCGTAAAGTAAATGTATGTAAAGTAGTTTACATGAAACATTATAAACTGCATGTTTACGAAAATGTACAAAAATTTTGGCGGTAACATTTTTAGTTTCTGAGCTCAAAACACTTATTCAAACAAACCAATTTGAACACATATGAATGAAAATCATACTAAAATACTGAAACATGTGGCTGTTAGTTGCCTACAAATACTAGCAATAAAACCACATTTGTAAGTATATAATGCAGACAGTAGACAAAGTTAACCAATGAACCCGTACGTACTTTGTTCTTTAGATAATGTGTTAAACAGGATTAATAATTTGCTTTGACATATCATAAATTAATACAAATAGTTTAGTTACAAGAACCTAATTTGTATTCCCCGAACAATAAACCATGTACTAACTATGGTAACACGATGGGCTCACACTCGGAAAGAACATTTTTCTACTCCCGCCTCCAATCACACTAACTTCGGTTTAAATTTTTTCCCTGAAATTTCTCCAGGCGATCGTTGGGATGGTTACTTAAAAAGAGCCATGGCCGATTTTTCACTCAATTTCTGTAGTTGTGTTAAAATGTGGGCACATACATGCCGTTTCACGATAAAATGAGCACTGCATCAAGTTTTCTTACAGCCGTTTTGCAGCCAACTTAACAATTTTTAACATGAAACTTCCACGTAACTAAAAACTCGTGTAAACGTTCCAACACACTCAAAGGTCGGCATCCATTGGCGCAATGAAAAACATTTCTATTTTGTTACAAGTTTTGCTGAGTGTTCAGTTTATAAAGAATAGCCTATAGCAGTATCTAATGACCTCAATGTCGACGATATAAACCCACTCATTCACTCTATCGTATGTAGCTTGACTAGGAGGTCACAGCAAGACGGATCTAACACTGGAACCAGATCGACAAAAGCAGGAAGTGACGCGTTATGCAGCCGTTGGACGTCCGCCAGGCGTCCCAGGAGGTGTTCTCTGCCTCATAAATACGCCTGGTCACGAAATGTCAGAGTAACGAAGTCCCTTCGCTGTCGGCCGTTATTCAGAACAGCACGGCTGGTAGCGTATGCCGCATTTTCTTACATAAAACTTGCAACCTTGACGAGAAGGGATTTCCTAACAATTTCATAGTGTGTAGAAATCAGTAAGTTAAGATCTCATATTTAAATTATTTCAAAGCAATTCCGTACACAATTATTTCCGTAGTAATATATCGTGTTTTAAATAAAATAAATAATTAATAAATTTTTAATTCGTTGGGGCTAGCGAAAATAAGAAAATGAGTTTTAAATGTTAATGAAAAGATTGTATATTAAAATAGTAACATGAATAATTTTACTTCCCGCTATATCATCATTGAAATTAATTAATACTACTTTTTTAGGTTTACTTTTACGTTTCTAGTTTGAACAGCTTCAAAAACGTTGGTATAGTACACCCTTTTAAAATTTTGCATTTTATTTTAATTTTTTATTATTTTACATTTTTCAGCTTTTATGCCACCTTTTTAGTTTCTTCACGTTATTTAAATACACTAACATCAGTTTTAATATAATTTATTGTTTTATTTTATTTTTCGCATAAAGCGGCTATCTCCAACGCAATGAGCGTAACTAAACACCAAGTCATTTAGGCATACTGATACTAGTATTTCCTGACAATTTAACATTTCAAACAATATTACACTCTTAAGCTAGTAAACTGTCGCGCATAATTTTTCCCATGACAGAAAGATACATTGGCACAGATTATAATATCGCATGAGTTACTACAGCAAACCTAGAAAAAAATTGGAATTCGCCCCTTCAGGGCTATGGAAATGTCCTATGGCCGACGTAAAAGACCAAGAACAAAATTGGTAGCCTCGGGTGGCGCGTCATAAAACGACCCGAGGATTTTGGAGGGAAGATAGGGAGATGTGAACTCTCCTCTTTTCCCTTCTAGTGAAGGTCACATCTGCCAACATTAAGCCTCGTGTGGCACCAAAACATGGCCAGAAAGTCGACAATTCGTCCTGTTGCCGATACTGCGGAGCGTGTGGGTTGTACGTTGGTTGTACGCGCTTGGGAGTGTGGACGTAGGCCGCCAGGGGCGCTCAGGTTACTGGAATAAGCTGCATCGTCACTCATTGGCTGGAGCGTACAGCCAGTGACATTTAAATATTTCACCTCATCCTACACTTACCTTTCATTGGCAATTAGGCAACGGACATGTAGCGTTAAAAGCCATGATGAAATTAATTTTTTTTTAATTTTTGGTTCTTTAAACACACACACACACCCACACACGCACACACACACACACCCACACCAACACCCCCACACACACACATACACATACACACACACATATATATATAATTATATTTCTCGGGTTAAAACATTGCGTAAGTTGTCACATATTTATTTAAAAGAATCGCCAATTAGTGCCTGTACAAAAATTTTAATAGAAATAACGCTTTGATTTGTAAATGGAAAATTCTACACGACCATTATTTATCTGGTTTGTTCCCCGCGTGTTCTTTCGTACAACTTTTCCCCCTACTCCATACTGGTTTGAACCGGTTTTTTTTCTAAAATGTAAAATCTTGCTCTTGCACTTTTGAAGCAGATTGCATAGATACAGATACTGCCATGCTTCCAGACAGCCCTGGGACCCAATGGACTATTACTAGCTGCTTTTTGTGCTGATGCAGCGCAGTGTAGGTGCAGAGCAAGTAAAACGGATCTTCACTTTACACCTCTAGTCACAGTTGGAATTTAATACACACACAGGGGTAGCGTACGGTCGGAATGAGAGCAAGGAGAGTGAAGCCAAGAGGAGGAGCTGTAGGCAGCAAATTAGCCTGCCGTTATACTGCTCTAACCTCAGAAGTATACATAAAACTAGTATTATTACGGTAAATGAATGTATTATGCTCATTAATTGATGTTTTATGTTGAAAACTCTATATTTTAGCCCTTTTTACACACCTCCTAATTAATATCTCCTCATTTTTTAAAATTAGTCTGCTCACAGCCACGTCAAGCGTTTGTTTCATTACACTCCCCGTGCCATGCTCCATCTGGATCTTTCTAACATCTTTACACTCACACGATTTTTTTGTTTCGAATGCCCTTACGTTAACACAGCAAAAGTACTTGCGCTGAAAATTTGACAGGCGCATATTTACCGCCACTTTGCGCAAATCACGTGATTTATTGCACTTCCGTGTGAGAGTATTTAATTCCTCTACAACACAATCAGACACAACGGAACACCTGCACGTGACCTAAGACTGCTAAGTCTTTGTCTTGAGACGTACCCAACCCTTCATGGCTATATATTATTGGTAGGGACCCCTGTTTTCCACGAAAAGAATTTTGCCTCACTTCGTTTCGGTGTCTTACGTGCACATCTGCAGTTCTGCTTCGTGGTCAGTGATTCGATATTTTAACTTCACTATCCTTCAAATTCTACCAGCAAATCACAGACGTGTGTTGTTGCAGGAACGTTATTGTAATTGGCTCAGTCAAATGATATGGTTATTCACATAGACACGCTGCCAATAACCATGAAGCAGAACTGCATGTGTGCACGTAAGGCAACGAAACAAAGTGGGGCAAAATTCTTTTCGCGAAAAACAGGGGTCCCTTATTATTGGTTAAATGCCGTGCATCGTTCGCCATTGCTAGAAATTATGGTATATTGCGGAAATATTTTGTGACAACATACCCTTGAAAACGCTGTAGTAATTGCAACACCTATGAGATATGATTAGTTTATGTACGTCGGACACAACGTTGCTGTCTGCACACCAATAACAGGCATAAATTATTACAGAAGTCGGATTCTTATTGGCTTAGTCAAATAGGTCAACAGCTCTACGTACAAGCCAAAGCCAGTAATCTTTTCATAAGCTGAACGTACGCTGAAACCCAGCAAACAGTCAAGTTTTCCCGCGATAAACCTTCATCTCTAGCCATTGTCATACAGGATGAGTCGGGAGGAAAGGTACATGCTTTGAGGGGTGATAGTACTGGTGATTCTGAACGAAATGTTTCTAATACTAATCGCTGTTCGTGGTATGCTTTACGTAAACTGCATTTTCGTATAATGTGTCTACATGTAAAATGGTCCCAGAGGGTGGATCAAGGGTCCCGGGTTCGAGTCCCGACCGGAAAGGAAAATGTACGATCAACTCCTCGGGTTCAGTGGTGGGTGTTGTGACCTATCCTGCGGAACCACGGTATCATATTGGCCTAGTTACGCCTTAGGTGTTCCTTTGATGGTCGAACTAGCCCCCAGGCTGAAAACTCAGCATTATATATATATATATATATATATATATATATATATATATATATATATATATATATATATATATATATATATATTCATAATCGACAATTACTTTAAGAAGAAGGGAATTTTCTTTGGTAAATTTTCGTAATAAATACTATATGTTAATGTTTGGCCAATCCGAAGTACGAAGTACTGTACAAAACTAGCTAACATAACTAACGCTCACAATAATTCGTACCCATATAGAAATCTTCAAGATAACGTATAATTGGATAGCCCCACACATCCATGCATACACACATATTTTTCTACAACAATCTGCATTTTAAACCCACATAAGTTATGTTGATTAGCCTGATAGACCTATGAGATAGATACCTAAAGTTTATATACAGGATGCGGAGAAACAACTGCATAATAATCTCATCATGCAAATCCTAAGCTAAATTAAAGACGAAAATTTAAGTGGCAAAATGTAGTGCGATGATATTTTAACGTACACAATGTGGCAACACTGCACGGAGATAGTCCCCTCTTGCAGTCCACCTCCAGGTATTATTTTACGTAGAATCATGTTTGGACTGCTCAAGATTTTTACCTGCATTCATAATATGCATGTCACAACAGTAGTACGAAGATAAGGAAAATATATTTGGATCACAGAAAAAACTGTTTTGTGGTGGCTACAAAATGTTCTGTCAATATAGACCTCAAAAAATAATTTTGCAGTGGTTACAAAATTTTTTTGTAGTCACTACAAAATTTTATTGGGGACAGCAAAAAATGTTTGTGGTCACTACAAAAAATTTTGGTAAGGTTCGTTTTAACAAAATATTTTGTAGTGACTAATAAGTATTTTTTTCAGTGATCGCAAGAGGGGACTAATTACAGTGCTATGTTGCCACATTGTACATATAACATTTTCGTCTCCAATTTAGCCCAGAATTCGCATGGTGTGCTTATTACGCGTATGTTTCTGGACATCTTGTAAATATGTTTACTATAGTCGTCTCGACTTTCTCTGGCCGTTGGTGCACCTGAAGGCGAGAACAGACACCAGTTCGTCAAAATTTGCAACTTTCATCGAAGGAAGCCTGTAAATTTCGTCTGTGTTATATTTGTCGTCTGGCGTGTGTTTACATCATGGCATTAGGAAACCGTTTGTAGGTCGTTCGGGATAAAGTGAGCACTAAAATTTAACCTTTAAAAAATACCACTAGCCGTTACTGCAAATAATTCTACAATAACTCTAGTTGCCTTACTGCTTATGTGGTAGGCAGCGAAATTACGCAATATAGTTCTATGTGATTCCTATTTAAATGCAACAATGCAGAACCAAAATCAACCGAAATCGACATGATTGAATTTTATGTAACTAATAAACTTTTTTTTGTTAAACTCTATCGATTCATATTGACTGAACAATTTATCTTGTATGCGCAGACATTAAGTGACGTGTCAAGAGAGGTTAGACATAACCCGTCATTAGTCGTTACGCGCGGAAAGATTCGAATTGGCTGAAAATAGAACTTTAGCAAGTCTTTTTTCAATGCTCACTTTATCCCGAATCACTTATACGGCTGTGTATTTACATCCATTTTAGTCATTGTTTTGAACTGTATTTGCCTTGTCCTAGTCTAATATTGCACCACGCACCTAATTTTGATCTTAGTATTGACTGTGTTTACCATTTCGTACCATCTACACTGCCATTTCAGAAATATTTCTGTACATTTGTTGACAACAGTTTGCCCTGGTTTTCTTTTCTGTTCTTAACCCCTGACAAAAGGAAGGGATGTCACATGTTTAACGCTTGTGTCAGTCTAGCTGTGTGCCGTCCGTGGCATTGTAGCTCGGAAACAGATGGACCTATTTCGATTTTGTTTTAAAATGAAAGCCAGTTTTACAGGGAAGGTTTTCAGCTATTTTTGCTGTCCAGCTGTTTAAAAGTTATGAGCTCTTTTCGAAATTGGTGTGAAAATTCCATTGACTTTAAAATAGAATATTTATTATATTTAAATATATTGTGTATGTTGTACTGTAATGTTTGTTTATATTGTGCTTCTATATTTTTTTAAGTGATAATTTAAAACTTTTTTCCCTTTTTAAGGAATCATTTTATGAGTGGTCTTTCGTTAATTTTTTAATTATAGTTTTGTTGTTTCTGATTATTTTATCGTAATGTCGTTTCGTGTCAGGTACTCTCGGTTTTAAGCTATTTGGAAACATTTTTTCGTAATTTAGAATGTTCAGAATAACAGTTTAAGTTATAAGCTCGTTCGTGTGTTTATTATTAAAAATTATAGTTTGACCAAAAAAATTTCTGGGAAAAAAATTTAGTTATATTGTAATTTATCTCGCAATTTTTTTCGTTACCCTGTTTCAAACACGTAGAATCAAACTGTGACAACTGTTCTAAATTCGGTAAATATTTTTATGTTTAAGAGCCGGGAAATTTTCAGTCAGCAAGATTACAAATTTGTAATTACCCGGCAATACGGTATATATTACATACGTGTTCCTGGTTTATAATACTTTCGAACAATTCTTCCAAACTTGGTATAGAACGTTATACAGCCATAAATAACCGCTTATTTAAGGTAATATTTATTACGTTTCAAACTCGCCTTTTTGGACTTACAGCGAGAAACGTAAAATTACACTATACTATTAAAAAGAAACATTAGCTTAGTATAATATCGCAGATATTTTACTCGGTGTCGTTTAATGGACGCCAGTCGTCGTGCAACAATTACTATGGTAATTTGGCGAAAATTAGCTGGATCTGATGAAGAGACAACGAACACTAAGTAAGTTGTTTTGCCTTTCGCCAACGCGATGCTGCTCACGGTTAAGAGCACATCTACAAGGAAATACGCTTAACTTAATGATCCACATCTTCCCGCCTCACCATAAGAACACTGCCCGCTGCAAAAACGGGTGCTAATGACGTAGCGGTCATAATTTGAACCACTTATTGTAAAAACGGACCTGAGCACTATTTACAAAGTTGTGAGTAAAATAACAGAAAAAAAGTGCGGAAACCGTTACTCAGGCTGTTATGGTTGAAAAGTTTGTGGTAACTTCTGAATGGCGTATGTTAATGACGTCTAGATTTTTCAGATTTACATTCTGCTTAAAATTTTAGTTCGTTGGATGCGAGTATTCATAGGCCTGTGTCGATCAAGTTTAGATTATTTTTATATAAATAAACGGTGAATTATTATGTGTTCCGCCTTGTCCCCAGCTCTTGTAACAGTCAGCCAAGCCTCGTATAGACAGAGCTATCACCCGTGACATGTGTCGTTAACCCGAGGTCATCCCGAGATACCGAGTTATCTCTTTCGTGCACCCGCTGTTGAGTACGTGTACGATCACATTACAGGTGAGGCCATTAAATTGCTAGGTCCGTGTTCGTGAAGGCGATGTATCACTCCGTGCATGGACGGTTCAGTCACGACCATCATTTGAAATACGTCTCCGAATTTTATTTTATTTTCAATGCATTCTAAACCACACACACTATATACATTATACTATATATTATTCGATGATATATATGTACAGTATTATATATGTACACATATGTTATTTTTACTGTACATACACATGACGTTTCAGAAATACTTTTACAAATTTGGATGATTGGTTCCTAACACCAAAACTAAAACAAAGTCCATATAAACATTAAGTCCGTAAATCCTAGGTTTATGAGTTATTATGTGTTGCACGGTATAAGATAGTAAAATTTAAGTTTTTTTAATTTAATGGTGTTATTGGTATGACTATGCTGATGTCCTCATTTAAACCATCTATGGCGGATGTGGAAGTATTTGACTGGGTTCGACAGTGCATGGTATGAGTATGAGGAAGCAAGTCGTTTCGAACATATACTGTGAGAATCTTCTTTGAAAATTTAAGCTTCATATCAAAAATAATTTTTAGCAAAAGTAGTTGGTGGTTTTAACGTATCTGCTCCCTTTAAGAATTAAGGAATAATATTCGAAAACATATGCGTAAAGCCTTAGGGGTGTCCACGTGGCAAAATTTAATTATTTTATATTTGCACGGTCTAGTGTTCGTTTTATAGACTTTACTTCTGACTATTTTTTTTCATTCGAAAAAAATAGCTCTAATTGTTTCCCCTTATCAAAGTTAGCATTATTTACAAGTTACGGGAATATAGGAATATCAAAAACCAAGTAACTTACTAGAATGAAATAATTTACACTGATATAAGATATTATAGGACATTATGATAAAATATTTCAAATAACAGAACGAATAATTTCGTCTCTTTTAAAAATGGACATTAATAAAGTAAATTTTCATAATTTTTAGATATTTTTAAAAAGAACAGAGGAATTTCATTGTTTTATTTTTAAGTATGATAGCACATGGCCCATAAAATTTCATTTCAGTGCAAGTTATTTCATTCTAGTATGTCACTTGGTTTTTGCTATCACTATGTTCCCGTAAGTTCCAAATTTTGACTTTGTCACGCCGCTATGGGAAAAATATGAGAGCAAAACAAATTTTACGAGTGTAAAACGTAGTCTCGAGCAAAGTCTGTAAAACCAGCCGTATAAATATAAAATTACTCACTTTTACCACGTGAACACACTTAAACAGCGCCGCCTACCCCTCGCTTCAAACGCGTTGTAATGCATAGGTATAGGTGACTCGGAATAAAGAGAGCACTCAAAGAAGCCCTGGAAAATTTATGTTTTCAGCCAATTCGTATCTTTCCGTACGTAACGGCTAACGAAGGGAAATGTCTGACCTCTCTGGACACGTCACTTGATTTTTGCGCGTGTAAGATAAATTGTGCAGTCAGTAGGAATCTTTATAGTTTGGTAAATAAAACGTTATTAATTATGCAAAATAGAAAGTATGTGAAACTCGGTTGAATTTATTTTAGCATTGTGGTATTTAAGTTGGAAAATACACGGAACTATATTCGGCAAATCGCTGCCAACCATACAAGCAGTAAGGCAACTATAATCAATGTTGCATTATATGCAGTAGCTGCTAGCGATGTTTTTCAAAGGTTATATTTTTAGTGCTCACTTTATCCCGAACGAACTTTAATATGTTTTTTTACGAAACTATTCCCCATGTACTCGTTGTGTCAGTGTACGAAAAGAAAAAACACTTCGTATAAGGACGGAATGTCATTGTGAATATAACGTGCTCATTAAAAACACTGTTTCTAAGTCCTCCAACATAGCTAAAACGGCCTTTCTAGACTGCCGTTCTTCAAAATGTGCTAACCGGATGTTCGTGAAACTCGATACAGATTTGCACTGAACTTTGCTACAGTTTTTCCGCCAATAAAATGACATGGTCGCCGCTGAAAGTCTTAAGTTAAAAATAGATCGGTGGCAATATTGCATGCTAGTTCATTGCTTGGCTCGTTGAGGCGACGCGGTATTTGATGCGCGCTTCAAGGTTGACCTTACTGCTCCGTCGCTTTTGAGTATCTAACACGGAATGTTGTGTCCGAACAAAAATTCCCGTCTTCTGACTATGTTTCTATTGTCTTTTTGAGAAGCTGAAATTACGCATTAATAAATAATATCTCCGCTGAGAATCTGATGGAAGCGAGCCAACAACGGAAAGATGGCACCCAAGTCCAGTTGCTCGTGTTTCGAGGATGAAGTATAGTATAGTCTGTGTTGAGGACTTAGTTTGTAGTGCTGCCGCCAAGTAGCAGCAACAAGCAGTGATGTGATACTAAAACTTCTATGCGTTCCGCAAGACTTTGAATGCCGCGCAGCAGAGAGAAAACATTTTGTTGGTACAATGGTTTATAATTATTAGTAGCAATAACTTGTTGTTAGCAGTACGTGCATATGTTTTCAATACTTTGTACGAAGTTTTAACGCAGTTACAAAAGCAAATAAATACAATTATGAGCATCAAATAGAAGAATTTCATTTATCATAATTTCAACAAAACATTTTTGGTCCTCCGGGCCGGATACGATAAGCGTATTTTGTGCTATGAAACGACATGAAGCAGATGCCAGAAAACAAAACGCCAGCCATTACAACGTAACAAAATGTAAGTGAATGCATTTCTATCCTTATGTCATTACAATTGTTTGGTCGTTTCAAGCATATACAACATAGTCAGGGTCATCAGCATTAATTTAAGCCTTGTTACCTCGTACATCATAAGGCATGGCAGATTTAAAATCACTCGTACAAAAACGTGGTCAAACAAAGGCTAAATTAACCAGATTTAAATCGTTTGTTGATGCCTACCAACAATGGCAAGACGTGATCGAACTTGAATTGCGGCTCAACAGAGCAGAAACCTTTTTTGATGAGTTCGAAGACATTCAGTCCAAAATTGAACTGTCAGATGAAGACGAAATTAACTTCACTGAACGACATGATTTTGAAACCCAGTTTTTTGCATGCATAGCTAAGGCTAAGGAATTAACTAGAAATTCACACAGTTTATCCTCATCAGCGAATAACCACACGCTTAGCACTAATGACAACTTAACAGAAACATCATTAGCAGTGAAATTACCCACAATACATCTCCCGACTTTCAGTGGCAACTACGAAGACTGGCAGCCATTCTGTGAAATGTTTAATTCTTTAATTGATACCAACTTAGGTCTAGCTGATATTCAAAAGTTACACTACCTAAAGTCAGCAATAAAAGGTGAGGCTGCACACATAATAGAATCACTTCAATTGACCGCAGCAAATTATCCCGTAGCATGGACACTGTTAAAAAATAGGTTTGAAAACAAACGATTGATAGTTCAAGGTCATGTAAAAACCCTGTTTGAGCAACCTGCTGTTGAAAGGAAATCTGCCTTTGCTTTAAGATCACTGATCGATAACTCTCAAAAACACATCAGGGCATTAGAAGCACTGCAGCAGTCAACAGCAAACTGGGACACACTCGTGATTCACATGCTATCATCAAAACTTGATGCAATCACCCTGAGAGCATGGGAGTCTGAGAATGCATTTTGTGAACTTCCAACATTTGAAGATTTTTCCAAATTCTTACAGCAAAGATGTCAAATGTTGGAAGCCATAAACAAGGGACGAAAAGGTGCAACTAATACTTCACCATCAAACAAACCTCCATTGAAGCCTACTGCATGCAAGCAAAATACTGTAGCACATGTAGGTTCTACCACGAAATGTAAATTGTGTGATGGGTTACACCAAATCTTTCAGTGTGACACTTTCAAGAAATTGCCAGTCTCACAGCGGTACAGCACTATAAAAAACCTAAATCGTTGTCTGAACTGTTTGAAGATTGGTCACCAGGCCAATGTGTGTAGATCAGGATCATGTAGGATATGTAATGCAAGACACAATAGTTTGCTTCACATGCCAGCAAATTCACTGAATGACAAGACATCACATAGCAACCTCAACACGTCAGCACCGCAATTTACACCTGATTCACAAACATCATCTGTAATCATGTCAAATCGGCAAAAACTGTTCATGTCTTGCTGTCTACAGCTATTGTGCATGTTTTAGATGTGCACAACCAAACACACCCATGCAGGGTGCTCTTTGACTCTGCATCACAATCAAACTTCATCACTACGAAAATTGTGCAAATACTAAACTTGAAAAAAACCAAGAACTCGGCATCCATTTCAGGTATTGGCTCAAATAGCTACCAAGTCAGGACGCACTACTCAGGCAACCATTCAGTCAAGGTTTACCAGTTATTCAGCAACACTGAATTTCACAGTTTTGCCAAAAATAACATCAGAACTGCCAACTGCAACAGTTAACGTATGTGATTGGAATATTCCACCAAATATTAACTTGGCTGATCCAGGTTTTAACCGTTCTCAGGTCATACACATGCTAATTGGTGCAGAGTTGTTTTTTGAACTTCTTTGTATTGGCCAGTTCAGACCCACAATAGGAAATATGTTGATGCAAAAAACATTGCTGGGCTGGGTTGTTTCGGGCTCTGTTAATGCTGAGTCACAAAATAAAATGTCTAATTTGTATTGTTAAGCACCTACAAAACAATGAATGAACAACTTCAGAAATTTTGGGACATTGAGGACTGCTCAAATAAACCCTGCCATACATTGGATGAGCAAGCATGTGAAGAGCATTTCGTGGAAAACTGCAAAAGGGATGAAAATGGGAGATATCATGTAAGACTACCAGTAAATGAAAACATCACCAAACTAGGACATTCTTACGACACAGCACTTCGTCGATTTCAACATTTGGAAAGAAGATTGGAAAGAGACCAAGGTCTTCTTCAAGGATACTCGAAGTTCATGCAAGAATATAAAGATTTAGGTCACATGGAAATAATTCCTGATTCAGAGTTAGCCACTCCCAATCCAACATTTTATCTTCCACATCACAGTGTGCAGAAAGAAACTAGCTCAACTACAAGATTAAGAGTAGTGTATGACGCATCATGCAAATCATCATCTGGCTTATCTCTTAACGATGCTCTCATGGTCGGGCCCACGATTCAGGATGACTTGTTTTCAATTGTGATTCGATTCAGAAGCCACAGATTAGTGATTACAGCTGTTATTGAAAAAATGTACAGGCAAATTCAGTTACATCGTCCAGACAGAGATTTACCGAGAATCATCTGGAGGGAACATCCTCAAGAATAATTGCGGATCTACAGATTGAACACTGTCACATATGGAACTGCAAGTGCTCCATTTCTTGCAACTAGATGTCTTCAGCAGCTGGCAAAGGAGGAAGCAGAAAACTTTCCAAGGGCATCGAAGATTACTCTCAGAGACTTCTACGTTGATGACCTACTTACAGGTGCAGATACTGAGGATGGCATAACGGAATTACAACAACAATTAACTGAAATGCTACAATGTGGTGGATTCAATCTGAGGAAGTGGTGTTCCAACAAACCAGAAGTCCTATCACAAGTCTCATCTGAAGACCGGGAAACATGTCATATCTTATCAAAAGATAACTCAATTAGGAGTTTAGGTCTACTATGGAATCCACATCATGATGTTTTTACATTCTTCATACAAGACATTGATCAGGATGAGAGAGTCACCAAACGATCCATACTGTCAAACACAGCTAGGATATTTTACCCATTAGGACTAATAGGGCCAGTAATACTACGAGCAAAAATGTTCTTGCAAAAGTTGTGGGAACTAAAATTAGATTGGGATGAATCACTACCTGCCAGCTTAGATTCAGCATGGAGACGATTCCGTCAAGAGCTGCCCTATCTAAGAGCTTCGCAAGTGCCCCGCCGGGTTGTGGAGGATTTCATAGAATCACAACTCTTTGGGTTTTGTGACGCATCTGAAAAAAGGATATGCAGCCTGCATTTACATCAGATGCAAGAATGAAATTGGAAAAGTAAACTTCAAGACTATTATGTTCAAAATCGCGAGTAGCACCTCTCAAGAAACAAACACTACCACGTTTAGAACTCTGTGAAGCAGTATTACTCGCACAACTGACACAAAAGGTAATGAAGGCTCATCAGTGGTCTGATAACTCTTCCATTCTCTGCTCTGACTCTACGGTAGTGTTGGCATGGCTAAAATCTTCATCATCACAGCTGTAAACATTTGCGGCTAATCGTGTTGCAGAAGTGCAAACCCTAACTGTCAGTTGTGAATGGAGGTACGTTAAAACAGAGGAGAATCCTGCAGATCATATCTCGCGGGGTCTGATGCCACTACAAATCCTGGACATGTGTAAGTGGTGGAAAGGACCATCATGGCTGAAAGGCGAAGTGGATGACCATGTGGTTACAACATTTCCATTGGTAAAAGAACTTCCAGAGAAGAAGATAAAGGAAATCACAGTTTTTGCATCTATCCAATCACTAAACCTGATTGAAAAATATTCATCCTTCTCCAAGTTAAGCAGGATAACCGCATATTGTTTGCGATTTATCAACAATTCAAGGAATCCAGATCAGAAGAAGCTTGGAAACCTATCAGTTCAAGAGATTCAGCATGCACAAATATGTCTCATCAAGATGGTTCAATAAGAGTTCTTCAGCAAGGAATACCACGATCTCTCTAAAGGAAATTAAATCAACAAACAGAGCAAATTGAAGAGTCTGAGCCCATTTATTGACGAACATAAATTCATCAGAGTAGGTGGGAGAATTCAAAACTCAAACCTATCATATGACGAAATACACCCTATAATTTTACCAGCCAAAAGTACATTGACTAGGCTAATAGCAAGGCAAGAACATTTGAAACAACTCCACGCAGGTCCTCAGCAATTGTTGGCATCACTACGAAGGAAATTTTGGCCTCTGGGTGGACGTAACCTAACACGCCAAATTGTGCATCAATGTGCGACATGCTTTCCAAACAATCCCAAGTCATCAGAACAAACTATGGGGAATTTACCCTGTGAAAGAGTTACCCCAAGTCGGCCATTCTTGTGCAGTGGTGTGGATTTCAGTGGACCTATCTGCATACGGACAAGCCACAGACGTGGTAGTGTGCCAGTTAAGGCATATGTAGCAGTCTTTGTTTGCTTTGCTACAAAGGCGGTCCACCTAGAGCTTGTCGGAAATCTTACCACTGAATCATTTATGGGAGCACTGAAACGATTCATTAGCAGACGTGGAATCTGTTCTCAGTTGTTCTCGGACAATGCTACAAACTTTAAGGGAGCGAATCGAGAACTAAAAGAGCTATGTCAGCTTTTGTCATCAGAAATCCATAAAATGCAATTGCAAGACTTTCTATTACCTTTAAACATTCAGTGGCACTTTATTCCATCTCGTTCTCCTCATTTTGGCGGTCTGTGTGAGGCAGCAGTAAAATCCATGAAGTACCACATGAAACGAACACAAGGACAAGCCTGCCTTAGTTTTGAAGAGACCTATACAGTACTAACACAAGTGGAAGCATTCTTGAATTCTCGTCCTCGTACTCCGATGTCATCAAATCCTAATGATCTCTCTCCTATAACCCCTGGTCATTTCCTTATCGGCAGTGCACTCACAACAACAGTTGACGCTGATTTGAAGGTGTTGCCAATGAACAGACTATCTCGATGGCAATATGTCCAGCAGCTTTTGCAGCACTTCTGGGCTCGCTGGTCTAGAGAATACCTGTCAAGTCTTCAGCAACGACCGAAGTGGAGGCAACGAGTCCCCAACCTTCAGCCTGGTGACATGGTTCTAGTGAAGGACAACAATCTACCTCCCCTTAAATGGAACTTGGCACGAATAGTGGAGGTGCATCCCGGTGCAGATGCCATGGTGAGAGTTGCCACTATTCGCACATCAGCAGGAACATCAAAAAGGGCCATAACAAAACTGTGTCCCTTGCCAAAGAATGACAGCAGTGTTATATAAATTAATTCATTTATTTATGAACTCAAGTGATTTTACGCCATTGTCTGTAATACACAACGTTAGTTGTAGCGATTGACATATGTTTTTCATTGCCAGTAGTATTGTCTTCTTGTTATCACATACAGTGGATTGAAGGCATTCCTTCAAGGTGGGCGGCTTATGTTGAGGACTTAGTTTGTAGTGCTGCCGCCAAGTAGCAGCAACATGCAGTGATGTGAAACTAAAACTTCTATGCGTTCCGCTAGACTTTGAATGCCGCGCAGCAGAGAGAAAACATTTTTTGGTACAATTGTTTATAATTATTAGTAGCAATATCTTGTTGTTAGCAGTACGTGCATATTTTTTCAATACTTTGTACGAAGTTTTAACGCAGTTACAAAAGCAAATAAATACAATTATGAGCATCAAATAGAAGAATTTCATTTATCATAATTTCAACAAAACAGTCTATCTCACGCAAGAATGCACTATTCTAACAGTTGATAAATGTCGTTTCAAACACAAAATCTACCAGATTTTTTTTTTTTCGAGAAACAATGAATTAGCCTACTGACTTAATAAAAGAAGGTGGAACACTGATAACAGCAAGTAAACCTTTAAACCAAATTGCGATTCTAAATGGACCACATAACCGTCATAAAAGTGCATTCGTATGTGGTATAGTCCCTGTCTGACGTGCGTGGATTAATATCGCTTATGGTTCCTACGCGTATATGCCTTGGAGACGGAAAAAACCTTCATTAGACTAATTGCAATAATAAAACAATTGTGGAATATCAGCTATGGTATCCCCCTATCGACAACCAGGTCAAACGTTGATGAAAGCATGAAGAATGTTGGATATACGTGCTATATTTTTTTAAGTAATTACTCTGAACGCAAATTGTTGCAAGTCTGTTATGCCAACGGAATTCGATACTTTATAAACTAAAACTAAAAAGTCAGTTTTTATGTTACCATATCATGAAAAATACAGAAAAATTCGAACGTCTGACTATACTGATGTATTTACCACTAGTGTATTGACTTTGTGTATATAAATGTTTAGTTACGTCTGAATGTGGGCTAGAAACCACGTTGCTCAGAGCTACTGGAAAAATATGTTGCAGTAATACACTTGTACCAAATATTTCATCATGTATGTAATGAGAAATGCAATTTTACTAAAGGTGTAACAATTATATTGATTACTGCTTCGTGTGTGTGCTTGAGTATGTGTGAGTGAAAATTGTCAAACTTTATAAAACCACATAAGTTTATGAGCATTATACAGCTGCCGCACGAGCATTGTTATTATTAGGAGTATTAGGAGAAAGTCTTTCTAAGAGATACTGTTAAATGCGCGTCTGATATCTTCATTTACGAAAATAAAACACATTTCAAACTATGGGTCTCTATTTATATTTTTTAGATATCATGCTTTAAAAAAATAGTTTCGAGGCAACTCAAAATGGCCGAAAAAGGCCTTTTCAGACTGCTGTCATGTAAAAAATACCAACCGGAATCGTAAGACGAAAATAAATAAACATGCGCTGGACTTTATTTTACTATTTCCATGGATAAAATAACAGGGTCACCGCTTTAAGGGTGTTCAAGTGCGATAAATTCTTAATTTTATATTTTTATGAAATATTGTTAGTTTTGTAGACGATACTTGTGAGTACATTTTACTCTTACGAAACAATTTTAGCTCTCATAGTTTTCTCATAACGGTGCGACAAACTCCTAATTTGCTTGTCCTGCTTCCATGCAAATAGTGAAAACCAAATGAACTACTTAAACAAAATAATTCACTGTGATATTACATCCCATGAGCTATATGCAATAAAGAATTTAAACGATCATAACATAATATTTTAATTTTTTTTAATTGCAAAAGTACAGGAAAAAATTTAAAATTCAGCTATTTTTAAAATACAAAAATTGTTCACGGGATTTTTTAAAAATGTTTAACTACGTAATCCGTGACATGTTATTTCACTGTGAATTATTTTACTCGTGTAAGTCAGTTGGTTTTCATTATTTGCATGGTAACAGAACATACCAAATTTTAACTTTGACGCACCGTTATGAGAAAACTATGCCAGTTAAAATTGTTTCGTAAGAGGAAACTGTACTCACAAATATCGTCTACAAATCTAACAATATTTCATAAAAATATAAAATTATGATTTTATCGCACTTGACCACCCTTAAGTCTCATAGTAAAAAGCCAACGTCCGCAACACTGCACTTAGTTTACACGGCCCCGCACATAAAGGCGACACAGTTGTAGACGCACGAGCTAAACTAGACCTTATCGTCTGTCAGTTTCCGTACCTCAGATGCTGTGCTGTATAGGGCTTATGAAAAGTTGTTATATAGGCTACACTCTCAATTCTACAGCCAGAGTTAAAGGGTTGAACATATTCTGCTCCTTAAACATTCCTTAACAGGAAACAATAAGTAATGTCTATTTTTTTAAATACTACACGACAATAGTACCAACTCAGAAGAAATTAATGAGCTAACGAAATAATAATACTAAGTTTTGTGCCGTCTATTTTATTTGCACGACGTTTTAAACCATACTTCTCAAATGGCCTGGTACTTTTCAACAAACATCACACTGCCTTGCTAATTTTCAAATTCATGTGCCTGAGAGTCATGTTGGCATACAGTAGGTTAGGTTTGTCAATAAGCCATCGTATGACCTTCATTTAACACTGGAGAGAAAAATTGGATTTTAGTAGATATGTGTGCCACTGAAATAAAATAAATACAAATTTAGAAGAAAAATTGTTTGCGAATGCATGAAGGTATGTAAATTTTCTTAATTAATTTTTCCAAGGAGCATTATACGTTTTTTTAAAAATCAAATAACATTTACAGTAATAATTTAACTAACAAAATGAAAATAATTTTTTTGCGATATTTGCGCTTTTCAAAGTCGTTCATTTTCAACTATCAGACAGTATTAAAAATTAGGAAACGTTTATGCTCTCTTTGTAATGAAATGCGTTTCTACCTTGAATTAACCACTTCAATGATTTTTCGTGCGTGTTGCTGTCATCAGTCTACAAATATGTAGTTTTATAAAATACATTCTGAAATCTGTATTATTTTTCATCTGGTTTGTCAAAATACTCCGAAACATTCCCCGCTTCTTCATTTTCATTACATAATTTTATTTCCAGCTTCCTTAATCTGAACGTTTATCTTCTATCTTCTGCAGTTCATCTTTGTCTTCTACAGTTCGTATCGGGTTTGCTAATGTATTCTGGTGTGTGCTTCTGACGCCGCTATGTCGTTGTTGAATCACATAGGCTCGACAGAGGAAATATGACTGTTTTCCGCGACGTAAAAAAACAAAAGCTGCCACCAATTACCACCGTAGTTTCTGTGACGTCAGTTCGACAGAAATAACGGACGTGATGCAAATTCCAAATAGAATGTAACGATTTTAACCGAGTCGAATTTTTATTTTGAGTTCAAATTTTGGTGAGTTGGCGAGTTGGTAGTAAATAGCCTTTATTTAATTTAAAACAGATTTTTTTGTGTTAATGCCAGCAAATTATAAACTATTTAAGATGAGTCCTCGATTGGCGCGTGGACAACGTTGGCAACGTGTCACACGTATTCTTTTTTACGCGAAACCGTTCAACTTATTCATATTATGTTTATCTACGAAAAGAACACACACTTGAAACTATGCTTCTGTGTTTGCAAAACTACAGCATGCTTGTTTTTTTTTTTTGTTTTTTTTTTAACATATGTTACTCCGATAATATTACCTGAATTCGTAAAGCGCAAAGCTTCATACTATTCAATAATAAAATGTTGTGGTCACCGCTTAAAGTCCCGTAGGAAAAAACTACAAGGAAAATCTTGCACGCCAGTTTGGCGCGCTGCGAATAGAGGCGATATGATTCTCGTCAAGCGTGGGACACTGGTTCTTATCGCTACGCTGTTCTCATGCACCATAGGTGGAAGTTTGACACCGGCGAAGACTCCTCTTAAGCAAATGTGTAATTGTGCCTTTATTTTTACATTTCGGAATGATAGTGGGCATGTATAACATATTACAAATAAACAAAAAAAATTAAATTCTGTAAACATATGTGGCTGTCGTATCAAAGGTGCTATTTACATGTAGTATTATTTTTTGGATTTGTTGCACAGCAGCTAAACTAGTGTTCGTAATAACGAGAAGTTTTAGTGTATCATTACTTTTGCCGTGTCGCTTTGTCGTGACTTTGTGATTCCACCATCACTTGTAATTTCTGCGAAAACAGTCTTCTGTTGATCTTCATTACTGTATTTTTAACTCTTCACGATTCCTTGTCGTGTCTTTTTTCAATTACGGTTCCTTCAGCAGCTTGTATTTTACTATTAGAATGTTATTAAAGCTTTATATTTCTGGTCTGTAGTAGTATCAGAAACATCCTCTTGCATGGTAAGTAATGTCGGACTGGTTTTAATTGAATTTATAGTTTTAATACAAAGTTTTCTCGACGCGAAGAGTAGGTGTTACGGAAGATCTCCACGTTCCAGCCTGAAATATTTTAGTCACCTATTTTTGTTTTTAATAATACTACTGCTATAAAGTAATTATCGATGGTATATTGAATTACCTTTATTTCTAAAAATAATTTGCTGACATTTTGTGCCTCTTTTTTTAAATTAAAACCAGACGAAATGTTACGAATGTTGTATATAAACCTTTTCTACGTTGTTTTATTTTACTTCCTTACATGTTATCTACACATGAGTTTAAAATATAATTCATCACCCTAAATATTTAAAAGTACAAATAATTTTACTGAAATATTGTATGCTGATTTTACTGAGAATTGTGACATTTTAAATAATTAAATCGTACCATAAATGTAGGCGCAGACAATGCTGTACACGGTTGTATTTGTAAATATAACTTGTTTGGTATAGTAATTAGTCGATTAATTATTTCAGCGTACGATATAGCAAACGGAAACACTACATGAAAGGAATGTTTCTGTAAAGTTGTACAGATGCATTTTACGTAATAACAAAAAACTAACATTATTTCGTAGGAAATAGGGAACTCCGGTCTTTTCATAACTACTTGAGTCAAGAGCAAACTATTGCTTACTCGTGCATTTTATTTCTCTCCTCGTCATCTCCAGTAGATAAGTTATTTACGTCTTACATATACATCTATACTAATAAGTATTGGAAGTAAAGAAACAGTTGTGGATTCGCATTCGTATGTTACCATCATTAATAAATTTCTATGAGACGTGAATATGTACGATTTATTTTCTCTACCATACAACTTTTCCTCTTTGTTTTTTTTTTTTCCACTATGAAACACAAATATAAAGTCAAACGTTATTCTTCCACACAAACTGTAAATACAATAAAAACTAGGCAGTTTACACACAATTCAATGATCTAGTGGAAAATTTCGTTGAATGCAGGTCAACACGTTTGGTCCAGAAAGTTAAAGGTCCTTATTTTTATGATTGTCTTTCATTTTCATCAGTAGCAACCGTGCTAAAGTTTCAAAATAAATTGTCTCACAATTCCACTTTATTTTTAGAGGGCAGTTGGAAGAAGTCTTTCATACCAGTGTATATAAATGTACTTCCAAACCAAATATACCACATGTAAAACTTCTACTGAGTTCGAGTTTGTAACTTAATATTTATTTAATTACAAGACAAAAGGTGTAACAGGTTTATAATTTAAGTGTAGCTGGCCTTTGCGCTGGCAATCTTTAAATGGAAAAGACAATTTATATTTTTTTCAAATAAAGGTTTAGACAAATGCCGACCAGTTAATATCCTAAAATGTAAGGCATTAACTGGATATAGTCTAACGTCTTGTGTAACTATAAACTATTGAATCAATCCTTACTTAAGGCCTTGTTACGGAGTTTGGCAGTGATTTAAAAAAATAATGTATTGCTACCTAATACTCATATCAAAATTTCGCTGCACAGTTTTGACACTTATATGTTATAATTTGTAGCTGAATTTTTTTGTAGAATCATACTGAACGGTTTTTTAGATTTCATTACCCAAAGTACCGCGTTTTTTGTCGTGAAAATAAGCAAAAATGAAGGAAATTATTTTTTTTTTTTGCTGGCGAATGGTACATTATTTTTAAAAACGCGTCCACAGTATTGTGCATCGTGTGATTACACGTTGACTAAATTTTTATCAAAACTTTTGGTTAAAAAATATTGGAGTTATTGGCACCAGTCAGAAAAAAAAATTCGGGAACAAGACTTAAATTAGCATAAATAATGTACTGTTATATGCTTAAAAACTTTGAAGATAATTTTATCCTCTTAACAACCATACTGCAAACAACGAGTCACATCATGTTGAGTTTTAACCATGAACCAATTCAATCTCAAAACTTTAACGTGACCCCTAAAGACCCTTACGTCAGACAAGTTGCTAGTCATCTGTAGCGCCCGCTAACTGCAGGTGACATGTGTGACACTAGACAATGGCTTTACCGCCCATCGCATGATCAATACCGGTTAAATATTTCAAATCACTAACTGAAGTGTTAAGCCAAGCATCCAGTTTCCAGTTGCTTATCAATAGCGATTCATTGGGCATTTAAGCCATGACAAATCACATATCCCCGTGAATCTTTGGGCAGTCATTACTCACATAACATAAAGAAAAATTGTAAGTTTTCAAAACGTAGCCAAATGGAGAGAATGTACTCCACAGTCAAACAACAAACATTGGCGAGGAATTCTCTTTACAGGACAATATTTTAATTCTTAATGAAAATTAATTATTTTTGTGAAGTTAAATGTATTATTAATAATTTTTCCAAATCCTTTCTGAAACTATTGATAAAAAACTAACATGTATTAACAATGTTTAAAACTTTCATTTCTTTGACCAGGTATTAATTGTAACAAATTATACTAATATATGACCACGCAAAATGTCATAAATGACTTGATATTAGTAAATGTCGCAGGAAATTGCTAGTACTCAATCAGAAAGCTCTGACAAAATCAAATTTCCTTTAATTGGACTATAAAAAAAATTTGAACATTCACTTTACTATAGGAACATTTGACAGACTGTTCACTACAGTTATGCTCAGTACTTTAAAAAACCGCTTAGCGACAATTTCGTTTACTTGTACGTATTGCCAGTACATCGAAACCAGGTTAAAGGATCACTCATTATAGATGGGATTACAGCGACTGAAGGTGCACTAAACTCGAAGCATCTAAGGAGTTCCGAGGAACCAAATTAAATTAAAACTTGGTTCGCTCTAATTTTATGTACGAAGAGCAAAATCCTAAATCACCATATAGAAACTTATTTAACGTATAGCCTACCCGAGTCTCCACCATATTTTAGCTTTATGAATATCAGGTAAATAATTACAACATTCCATCCACTACATGCTTAGTAAGGGAGCAAATTATGAAATTAAAATGTTTACATAGTCAGGCTTTTCTGTCGTTTATGTACTCTTATACAACACATATAACTGAAATTTCGCAGAAGTTAACATGCAATAATATTTCTATTTCATGAAGATTCCTTACAACTTACGGCAATCGCTCCAAATATTTGTCAAATGTTTCTTTTTAATTATTATACGCTTGTATACAATATATTTTCAGCCTTTAAGTAGCAGTCTTTCTACACAGTTATAGTTCCAGAACCAGGGCTCTCTTTTGTGACCACTATGCTTTTATATTATTCAATTATTTAACATTCACTTGCTTACCTTGACCACCATCACCTCCTTAACCTACTTTTAATTTGAAGTATGTTCATGTATAAATGCGTTTTCATTGCTTGCATGGTCTTTTAATACTTTTTTTTTGCATCAGGACTCAATAAAATGAATGTATTTTATTCAAGGAACTTGTAATATATTTTCGAACTAGTCAAGTGTTTTGTGCCTTGTGTAAAACTTGTAATAGATAATACCAAAATGAGGGCATTCAATAATTTTTACTTTTGGTTGTTGCTTTCATGTACTGGACTAACATAATTTCTCTCATTGCTAATTATGTGAATTATAATTATCTCTTTTTTTAATTCAGCTATTTCCATATACTACCCAAAATATTGTATATATAGTTTTCAACATAATATCAATAACAATATTCAGAATTCCAGTTTATAGTGTAAAACACGTTAAAAATAAGGTTAATTACGGCATACAAAAGTGTCAGCAACTAATAATCAGTCTTAACTCAGTCATCGAAGCAAATAATACCGAATTACGCCACATAAGCATGAAGGCCATAATACATACAATAAAAGTAATCAAAACATTAAATCACACTGACTATCACAATCATCAAACCAACCAATCATGCGTTCCCTCGTTGCTCCATACTCATCACAATCTTCACGCCTGTTCGATTCCTTGCAGTTAAGTCCTGTTCAAACATCTCACTTTTACATTAGTCCACCATCCCCACCTCCACCTTCTCCACAATCCATTTTATACACTTAACCAAATATTTTGTTTGTAAATGTAAAAAAATACAAGTCAACCAAGTTCTTCGGAGAATTTTCTTAGCTTGGATTGATCTTTATCTGTAATCCGCACATCATTTGCCATAATTTTTTTTAAATGTTCCCAGTGGAATCAGTGCGCAAGTGGGTTCCTTAACATACGGAGTTAATTGAACTTGTTTACGTACACGGCTTCTTAAATTGCATGCATAAAGCGATTTAATCTTCCAAGTTGTTTGCTAAATATAACCCAATTTTAAAGATGCTAGGATAATAATTTAATTTCGGCTATGTTCCCTTAGCGAGAGAGAGAACAGAGAGCGGTAATATATTTTGTAAGATTTGACTAGCAAATTTAATATCTATAAAAAGGGTGGGATCCAGGTGACAGGCAACATAGCTAAGAGAGCTACTTCCAGAATATCAACGTTAGGTTTATTGAAAATCAAGGCAGGTTAAGGTAGCAGGTGTAGTGTTTGAAGATAGCAGCTGCCTGCTAAAATTAGTGTTGATGTAACATCATTATGATAACGTGGAGACTATAAATCTAAATATTTTACCCTGGTAAATATGAAAAAGAAAACCAATAAATCATGACGAAGATATAATGTAATAGAAAAAACATCTTACACCGTAAAATAAAACCCAAATGAATTGCTGATTGAGAATGGATAGTATGAAAATAATAATTAAAACTGTACCCGTTACAACTCTTCGGGTTTACAAGTTAGTTTTATTTGTGAGTAATAACTTACTTAAAACTCGCATATGCCACTACGGACAACATAAATTTCATAAGACAGAACAGCAAAAAAAAAAATACAAGTTTATTTGGTAGCGACTTTTACAGTATACATATCTATAAATCCTGCATTCACGGTTATTTAAACATACCCTACTTTCATACAAAATATTGCCACGAAATTTAAGTTTCAATACAAACAGAAAATATCACTATATGAAAACATATATTAGAAATTGTTTATTTACGTTCTTTAAATGTAATGCCAATTGGAACGCAGTGCTTATAACATATTATTAAATTTACACTTTAAAATATTATTGTAATATATATTTATGACAATCTGAACAATTTTATTGGACACAAGCAACTGCTAAGAATAAAAATAACAGAACGACTAAGATAACATTTATTAATTTACATAAACATTGAATAACATTTATTGGTCTAAATAAAATAATAATTTAGGTTTCTTAAGTCTATACGGAGTTACAAAGTCTTTTGAAGAGTATAACTGAGCAAGGCAGCGCAACTGTTTCACGTTGGTTTTGCATTCGGGAGGATCCGGCTTCGATTCCCGGTTCCGAACATCCGGATTCCGGTTTCCCATGGCATCCATAAATCGTTCAACGCCAATTTTAGCTTGGTTCCGCAACAGAATCCATGGCCAATTCCTTTAGCAGTTCCTGTCATTGTGTCAAGTTGTATGGCACCATCTGTTACGACTTTGCTGTCGACGAGCCGTAAAGTCCATTGACCTTACCGAAGGGATCAGCGTCAGTGCATTAGTTTGTGTGGTTTGGGATATTCTGAGTTCTTTTGAAACCTCCATTGCTTATTTTTTAAATATAATTGATAGTTTATTTTCCACTTTTTATATAAAGAAATCACCCAATGTAACAATAGAAAGTGTATATATTGTAGGGTGCTCAAAAATAATGCCTGAGGTTTATTAATAATTATTCTAGACAATGTGTTTTTTAAATGTAAAATATTAAAAATATGTTTAAAACCCGACTTACAGGATACTAAATTTCAAATCGATCAGACCGGTAGAATTGTTCACATTCACTCAAACATAAACTGGCAAAGAGACGATTATATTTAAACGGCTGAACAGATTTCATTGAATCATAGCTAATAACCATCTCGATCACGTCAGCTTTCAAACAAAAACAACCGCACCAAAATCGGTCAATTTGTTTTAGGAGCTACGATGCCACAGACAGACACGTCAAACCTATAACACCCCTCTCTTTGCGTCGGGGGTTAAAGAGCTCAGTTTATCACGATTGACCTATATGTAATGTCTCACCTGCTTGCGACGAGGTGATGATGCCAATCTTCCCCGACACACGCCCGCCTACGGGCATGCTGGTGCGAACAGCTTAGCGACCCAGCCCAGTCATTTAGCTGAGACCTGAAAAAAAAATTAATGCATTTATACATTAAATATTTCTAGGAACGTTGCCTTTCAGCAAGTGTGTGTTACCTGTATAAGAATAACGTAACATTGTTCATTTTCCCTCCTTACTGTTTTTAACTTAGTAAATATTGTTTCCTACGGTTGCGTCGCTAAATTATAGAGAAAATTAATGTCTCAACAGCAAAGTACATAAATAAATACAATTTTACTAGTGGTCCATAGCAAAAAAATATAAAACATGGAAAAAATTTACGGGTCTTTAAACGCAATTAGTTTAAATGACAAGGAAGTTTTGTTACACTGCAATACCTCGTACACGCCATATACACTTCCTCATAGTACCACTCATCTTTAAAACACGATTCCTGAACTTTATTATAAAACTTTCTTTTTAGTTTCCACGCAATTATTTTTTTTATTTTATTTTTTATTTTTTTTTTTTTTTAATTCAACAAAATTCACTTCACTGCTGCATACTTTCATTTTGCAGTAATCTTATTTAAAAAACTTCTGCCAATGTAATATAAATATTTTATTTATTTACGTAGTTATATTATAAAAAATGTACTGTAAGTATATGTTGCCCGCGAATTCGCTCGTGTGGTTTTCAGTTTAATACGATAGTTAGTAGGCATGCTATTTTGACACATTATAAAACACAGGCAATTTGAGTCTTGCAAAAAGTACAGTTTAAGTAGCTTCTCAAATTATCTTAAGTAATTCGTTAAATTTTTAATTTCTATGTATTTTATTACAGAAACTAATTTTCCAAAAAAAAAAAAAACATGAAAATTGTATTTACTAAAATTTTTGGGTGCCCTGTTCTGGTTGTCGCCCTACCCTCTTTTGTCCCTCCTACTTCCTCTATACACAAATGTTTTAAAAAATTGAGATTGAATTTAATGTATCAATCAGTTATATTTAAAAGTAAAAAAATACGTATAAGCGCAGAGAATGAGTTATTAGTATAATATGTTTCTTTTAAGATTTTAAAACAGAATAAAATATATAAATTCATATATTTTACACAAAGTTTACTTTTAATTTGACTATTTAACCTATGCTGAAACATGGATTTCTTATTAAATGTCAGTACTTTCCAAGGGCAATACTTGTTGACGTCAAAATTACGTTCAGTACCTCAGTATATTCTGATAAAACTGATTTCATATTTATATGAAACAATAACTGTAACAATTAACACGCCTAAAACACATTTTGCATATATTCATTGAAATGAAAGTCCTGAAAATATTCAATCACAATAATTATTTTCTAAAACATCTTAACACAATTTTGCATCCATTCAGAAAGGCATCGAGAAGAAGTATTCACACTGAGAAAAAAATACATAATATTGTACAACATTATTATAAATAAAATTACTATATTTACTTTTATATTATTTCTTTAGTAACACCTTACTAAGATGGCTTAAAAGGTCCCAAGTGTCTAATCTTCAATAAATTCAGTTGTGAGGTTTAACAACTAAGGTAACGATACATTAAACTGGACGTTTTTATACCAGTATATCAGTGCAATTCCTAACGTCATTTTCGATCCTTTGAAAAAAACTGATGTTTTCCGTTATAAAAAGTAAGCTGGCAAGTGACTGTAAAATTCTAAGCACTACTTTACTTCATTGAATACATCAACGACTTATATGGTGAACTAAAATAGGTGAATTTTCTTATAATTTAAAGTATTAGATGCTTTTATTTGAATCAGTTTCAAAAGCAAATAGAAAAAGAATATTTTGTAATTCCAAGGAGATAAAGTATCAGACAATATTTCTTTCGCGTATAATCGCGTGGAACATCATTGTGCCATAATATACCCCAGGGTATAAATTTGTTATCATTAAGTAACTTATAAAATGTCAAGTCAGTAGATGCTGTTTCAATATCAATATTTCATTTTTTTTTTTTTTTTTTTTTTTTTAAGTTTCTTTGCTTTGACTTCACATGACTTCACAGGTTTCTCCTTGCTGAAGTTTACTATATTTTGCCAAACGACCATTTATTTGCTGCATTACAGCTGCTCTTCGCATTTTAGAGCTGAGCAATAAAAAAATGCGTCGCTAGTAACTCCGAGCTTTTAATAATGTCAAGGCTTCAAATAGGTATGAAAATTATTAGCGTATTTTAAAGTCTGATATTTAGATGGAAAACAAACCCAGTAACTTCCCCAAACTCGTCCTTAAAGATTGTTGAATTTTCTACGTTCTTATCATTAATAATAAATTAATGCCCTGCTTTTTTTTAACTTATTTTCTTGTACCACTGAAAATATAACTGTTTCAGAAATTCAGTATGATTATTTATGTATTTGTCCATTTTATTTACACACAGAAAAAAATATATATACACACATTATACTATTCACACATTTACTTAGTGAATTAGATATGAAACAACTGTTAAAATTAATTTCAACAACCCCCAACAACCCCGGAACTTAATTTATGTATTTATATATCGTATGCATAGCTAAAGCATTCACAAGATTTAATAAAACTTATATTGTTGTACGCAATGTAACAACACTTTTCTCGTAACGCATAGTATTCCAGAAAGTGTAAATGGCCTGTACACATTTATCTGACATCTCTCTTATAGTTCTTTGTGCCCTAGCAGTACCGTGTCAACTTCATTAAAATAAGCATTTTCTCACAGCGAACATTTTTAATCTTGTTGGTTACGCACTATTGTTTTGTTCATAAATATTTTTATTTTAAAAACTCGATAAATATATTCGCTTTCTCACAACTTTCAATGGTCATCACATGGCGTAAGTTTTTAAAATTCTACTTAACTTCTTAAGTTAGTGACTAACCATTTAGAGACTAAATTATCAATATAAATAAACTCGCAAGTCCCGTTAATTTCCTGGAAATGACATTTAATTCTGTTTTTAAGAGATATAAATCTGAATATTTTCTGCAAAACTTACAAGATTTTATTTAATAACTGACACAAAACGTTCAGAATACAATAATTTGGAGATACCGTCAAATTACAAGAAAAAAGTATAATTGGGAAACATGCATGCATCTAATAGAGTTTTAAAAATCACATAACAGTATGCAAAAAAAAAAAATAAAACAACGAAGTGTTAAAATTAATATCACACCACAAACCAGGATATGACTCTCTTAAACACTGAAAAAGAACTGACCACAAGTATAGTACACGTACCGAAATGTGTATGTATGTTTTTTTTTTGTATACAGCCGAACACTGAGATTAAAATTATATTATTATCGATATATTTTAGTTTTCTTATACTTAACTCGTGATGTTCCGTTTGTAGACGTTTAATTTAAACTTTTCTTGATAGCAAATTTTGTAGTGCTGAAAGTAATTTTACCTTTATGTGCAAGACTATTTTACAGTAATATTTCTTTGTGACAATTCAGGGGCATTGGTTTGTTGTGATGTAAGTCAGTTAAAACAGTTTTCACGTAAACAAATATTTATAATCACGTGCAAAATGCAGTACATTCTTGCAATACTACAAGGTATTTCAGAAATTCAGTTTAGAATGAAATATTTGTGCAGGGTGTTCTTTTGGAAATGTGAATAATATGAATAAAAATCAAACTAGTAAATAATTGTGACTTAGACCACTACGAATCTCAGCCCCACAATCATTAGTAGACTTGAAGGAAGTTACCTTAAGTCGTAGTCAACAGAAATAGTTCTTCATTTTTAGTTTCATGTCTGATCAGCTTCTCTTTAATGTAATTAAAGCTATTGAAAAATCATATGGTGCCTGAACACCCAAGATATTAAAACAAGAACAGCATTTAATTTACTTAACACAATCAATAGATTTATTTAATCAACTAAAAAGTTTAACTACCAAGACAATTACCGACAACAAAAGGATTCGAATAGAATATTGTTTAGATTTTTAAAAAACATAATTAAACCATATGAATAAAACCAAAGGAATTTTTAAATTTCAAAATAAAAATGCCTTACTCTTAGAGTTTTTTATGAGATGAAATTGTAGAATTTTATGATCGAAGGGTATATCTTCAAAATATTTTTTCAGAAATCAATATATTCATAAAATTTAGGCATTACCTTGTTTCCAGAATTTTTATATTACAGATTTCCAGATAATAGTAAATAACGACATCACTGGTTTTGTAACTATACTGATTTCGAGATTTGTCGTGATATTATTTAAGAGCTATTATAAAATTCTTATTCGAAACCGTATAACTTTTTGTAATTTATTTTATGCTCCCATTACTTTGAAAAAAAAAAGCATTATAGATTCATGTTAAGTAGATAAAATTTTAAGCTCCTTCTTACATTTCGCCTGTTCGCACGCCGTTGTACCATTATATTGACCATAGCACGCTTAGCTGTATTTGAACAAGGACAATGTTCTTTAATGAACACGGCAGAATGAAAAATACAATAACAGATTAAAGTCGATCGGGTATGCTGTGTGGACTTGAATTTAACTTCTCCTTTAGTGACAAACTTTTAAATAAGCTTCTCACATCAATATTAAGTTTGGTTTTGAAAGTATGCTGGAAAAAAAATCGCTTTATAAACAGACATGTTGTATTTTTTTTTTCTGTGAGATAGTTTGAATTCGAGTAAATAAGACACTCGGGTGTCTCAGAAACTCAGGCCGTACACTAATAAAAACTGCTAGCCGTAGGAATGGTAACTGTACCCGCAGAATATAGTTTCATCTCAGCGCACTCTGGCACTAGTGAGTTCTGCACGTCGCTTGCCAAGTGGAATCTGCAGTAAAATAAAACGCGGGCACTGGCTGTGAATTACGTTGGGAGTTCTTGCTTCTACAATGGCTGTTCCGGCTCATGCCTTCGAAAACACCACGTATAAAAAATTCATGCGCGCCTTTCTGGAGAAAAATGTCGACAATATGTTCCAAGCTCAAAGAGTTGCGCATTGCACAACTTTTGATTGTTGTAGCCAAGATAGTTGGCAAGTTATACATACATGCAGATACATAAAGTTGGATATTTTGAGAGAACGAATAAACAGACGATTATGAAGGGTGTGTTTTATGTTAATTAAAAAAAAAACTCTCAGAATTGACAAACTGGTATCGTGCACGTTGTAAATCCCACTCACCCTCGAAATGCGCAGTTATTATAAACATGTAATTAAGAAGAAGTGTACGTTAATAGTAAAAAGTAGAGAACGTAAAAAATATCGAGCAGACACTGGCGAAATTTAATGTTCCTTGTTGTATTCACGAATGTTCAAACCCGGTTCATGGAAACAGACTGCACCCTATACACCTTAGTTTTCTGATTCTTTACTTTAGGTAATACATAATTTCTAAAGTATATATTTCTCTTAATTCCCCGTAGTGTCAACATCTGTTAGATAATCAGATATTCGCTGAATGGGCGCCCGTACTTAAAACATAAGCTACAGAAAATAATAAAATCTCTTGAATCGCCAGGTAAAAAGAGGCTGCCCGCCGAAGAATGAGAGGATGCCCCACAAAACAGCCAATATATTGGTTACAGCTCATTTATTTAGCCCTTTGGTACACTTTGCCGTATTATTTTCAATTCAAATAATAAAAAAGCTTCTCAGGGGAGGTTATACACTAACGTAGACGGTATAACAACGTGAACTGGTACTCTGCATAGTTACAAGCAAAACACGTTTCATACAAATAACTGTCAATTGCTATATTTTTATGCACTGAAGTGGCAAACATATTTTTTACAATCTGGCTGAATAAATATTTGCTATCCCTATAGCCGTTGTTTTGTTAGGTAGTCGCTAGTAAATGTAATGTACGTTTTCATTTCTATAAATAAAATTATGGAACCATCTGGTCCTGAAATTTAACTAGTTATAAAGTATCTTAAAATAATAACAGTTATGTTCAACGGTTTAATGCACATTTTAAATATTAAAATTGATTACATATTCCACGTATATATTTGTTGGCTACAGCCAAAATCTATTTCTTATATTTTTTTCTATTCTTGGTTTTCTGTTGACGATATAGCACTTCGATGGGCTGTGTCCACAATTTTACAATAAATCCATTACCCTAATGAAAGCATCTTTCGAAAACTTTCCTAAACTTGGCACGGTTTTGTAGTCAATTAAATATTTCTAATTAGTCATATAAATATCGTCTTTAAAACTTACCGTAAACTAGGCTAACTTTTCCCCTGGGGGTAACTTCGTCCCACTCAAAATATTGGTTTTTATGTTGTTTAATGAAAAACGTGTTAAATTGTATCTGACCGGAATGAATGTTATTTTTTTTTAATAACTGAAATTCAACCATCTGTTTATTAATCTAATATTTTGTTCGGATCAAAGTTACCCCATAATGGGCCAAAGTTGCCCCAGTTTACGATGTTCATTTTATGTTCTACAGTTTTATTTGCATATAATGTTGCAGTCATTTGCAATAAACACTTTATAGCTTGTTCAGTTTGATCATATTTCGTTACTTTGCTGAAACCGCGAATTCACATACTCGCTCATGACTTAAATTAAATATGTATTAAAATATTTTTCTGAGTAAAAATTAAAAATAAGTTAACAATCTTCTCAATTTTTTTTAAGGTTTTGTCAATTTCTATAGTCTTACAAGTTTATCCAGAAGTGTTAAGTGCGTTACGCGTTAGTAAAATTATTACAGTTCTATGTTTTTTTGATAACAAATTTTAATGAAATTGTTAGTGGTTGCCCTATATTTAATAGCAGAAGTTAATTACAGCAGCGTATAAGCAACACTATATTTAAAATCTCGTCTCTGGAAAGAAACTTAAATTGCAGAAATGTTACAATATGCACTTACAAAGAATAGACTTTTAAAAATATCAAGAAACTGAAACATATTACATACGAAGTTTCTATTTGATTTTTTAAGCAAAATTTTAACGTACAAGGCTGGGAGCCGTAAAATCTGTTTAAACAAGCAATTTTAAGACTGCTTGATAACGAACCAAAAAATATGTATATCTTCCCTTTTCTTATGTTATTCATGTATGCAAAGTCTAACAAAACAGTAGTGAAAGATAATTTCGTCTTTTGGCTCGTTTGCTATTTCTTCCGCTCCAACGGAACGCTTCTTACTTCATTTAGTAATACGTACAGAACGTTTTCACAAACTGTTTTCCTTTTTTTTACAATGCAGGGAATTTATATTTTAAAATACTGCACTAAACGTCTCAAATATACGAGTTTATATTTTCAGAATTCTAAAAACCCTTGTCAAAATAAATCAGAAAAATATATTCACGTACACTTTAAAAAAATTTATAAAAATTACAAGGCGTTTCATTGTAATTTTACAAGCGTTTGTAAAACATTCCTAGCAAAATCATTTGTTGTAAAGTTACAATGATTTTCTTTGTAGAAAATAAGTTAGGAAAATATGTGTAGTCCACCAAAATCATAGGTTCGTCGAAAACTACATAGTTATACGCAAATCCCATCCTCTGGAATGCAATTTTCATATTTATTGCGTGCTTCAAAATTTTAAAAAAGTCATAACACGTAACTGTATATTCAATAAATGTAAACTGAACAACAAGTAGATTGTAAGTCGGAGTGGACTAAGAAAATTTTGCGTTTTACTTAAACTGGACGATGCAAGTTCGATTCACGTTACATTCACAAAGTAGAATGTGTTTGATCAAAAGTTCCTTAATAAATAGTTTTAGGGTATAATTAAAGTAAAATTTCGTTTGTTTTCTTATTGCAAGTACGAATTCGACTCTATACCTTGTAATTTTTCTAACATAAACATTGAAATATTTACAGGAACAACCATTCTTTGGCAGCTGTGTTTCCAACTATTTACCTAGTAAAAGTACAGCAATTTTTTTCAGTGTAATTATACTATACATTTAATTTTTAAATATCTCTGAAAATTTTCCGTCATCATCACAGTCTTTGTGCTGTTAGAATGAACCAACATAATCTACCATCTTCCAAACTACTTTCCCCACCTTCTCCAGTTTCAGTGATATGTGGATGTAACACCGCAATTGATAATTTGGCAGAAATCGTCATCGTACTTAGACAGATAAATTTCTTACGAATGATCCCTTCAGACGTGTTCATGAGTTTCATAATTATAAACATTTTACAGTTTTACATGCATTTCGTCTGATAGATGTTTAGGCGCGTTGAAATTTAAATTATAGAAAATAATCAAAATATAATTCAGTTTTAATTTTGCTACGAGACTTCTGTATTATTAATATCCCAGCTTGAGTTCAAAATAAATTTTATATATCCAGCAAATAAAGCCAATTATTGGAAACATATAAATTATATGACCTGTCGTTTATTTTGAAATTTAAGACAGAGCTAAATGTAAGTTAGAAGTAAAAATTTATGCAGGAGATTATATGACGCAAACATTTACTTTAGCTCAAATTATTATTCGACTGTTAATTTCTTTCCGATACACCTAACAACATAATATCTCAATTCAAACCCTCTCTGCAACACTAAGAACGTTTTCGGTATACGGCGTTAAGTGCTACACTTAAAGAAACTTTAATTGTTGGGTTGCCGTAATCATAACTCCGTCTATAGTAATCTATGAGTAATCTGAATCTGTGTGGCACACCAGTAAAAATTGGATACTTCAGAAAAGAATACGAAATTTTGTACCATATATCGAAAGAGGCTGAACATATTGAAAGCCTGTTAAGTACAGAGTAAAATAAATAAAAATCTAATATAGCCTACATTACAGATATAAATGTACTCTTAACATGGAGAAGGAAACATGATTTATATTACTTTTAATGAAATGTATGGTACACGCTTATGCTATAGTGTCGTATATGATTCAGAAATATATATTTCTGCAAAAGGTAAAGGGGATAGAGCGTATGTGCACGTTTCTGCGTTAGTAAGTCGTTAAACATACTTACGTTACACTATGTATCATAAGCAAAACTGATGTGGGGCTTGCGCAGATTATTTTTCATGTGACGTACCAAGATTTTTTTTATTAAAATTCCTATAATCGACTACAAAATTGGCTAGCGCTCTTTTGATCGTCCTGAATAAACGCATGCACGTGATACATGTGAAATTAAGAGGGGAGAAATTTGGTGATAAACTCCAAGTAATGAGTATTTATTCACAGTTGACACACATAAAAAATATAATTTCTATAATAGTGTCCCTAATCCCTCATCTCGTTTTTGGAACTTAAACACACGCACGCATGAGCCAACAAATATAATGTTCCATTCCATACTGAAATTCAAATTATCACACATGTGAGATATGCATGCGATGCGTTCGTGTAGTTATATGCGATACATAAAACACATGTGCAACACTTGCAAATAATACAGAATCAATTCGCGGTGACATGATGAAAGTATCTCTATTTCCATCACGGTGGTTCGGGATCGATTTCTCGGAGGGTCGATTATCGCATATGGTAAAAGTGGAGGACGTCGTCGTTGGCCGACTGGTTTTCTCGGGGTTCTCCAGTTTCCCTCGACTTACTATCCGCAGTTCTCCGTACTTACCTCATCGCTAAACCCCTCGAGGCTGAGCGCTGATCAAATTTCTCCACACCACATATTTGATATGTGATACGTATAGAGTAAGTACATCATAAGCTTTTCGTGATAAAGTGATTACTTTTGAAGCCCTGGTAGCTTTTTAATTTCGAAATTGTGTACGTAATAACAGCTGTTTACAGGTTCTACACCCGAAACCACAATAAAATCCTTTTTTTTTTTTTTTTTTTTTTTTTAACCTTTATCAGACGGTATTCAAAATTACACTTTTTACTAAGTTCT